>JAOTQE010053682.1:0-20419 GCA_025631205.1 Nesometra sesokonis
CGACGCGCGGCTTTTCAATAAGAGCCGCGCGTCGTTTTATTACTTGATCTTGGTTACGCACATACGCAGTTGAAACCGTGGAGTGATTTTGAACTTAATCTGCACATGCGCAGTTGAAACCATGAAATGGATTATTTTCTTGGTCATTTTTCAGGCAACTATACAATTTAAAAGGGATGTTCCGCAACTTCACGAAATACGAAGACGAAAACGTTTTGTAAAATTTTTGTATCTTGTAAACACCTTGAATATCTGTCAAGTATTTTACGACTATATGTGAAAGTTCTTTGAAATAAAACCAAAATTACGATTACTTGTATACTTTTCCTTGACTTCCAGTCAACATCGTCAGTACGATTGTGTCTGGTTTTTAGATTTCTTTCTTCCTCCTGGTGTTTTTGGTGGGTGCTACCAACTGTTAAACTTCCACTCTTTTCAAGAAGGCCGCCAAAACACCAGGAGGAAGAAAAAATCTGAAAACCAGACACAATCGTACTGATGATGTCGACTGCAAGTCAACGAAACATAAACTAAGCGTAATTTTGGTTTTATTTCAAAAAAAAAAACTTTCACATATAATTATATCTATGGAAACCGATGGAATTTTATCAGCAATTATTTTACGACTATCATCAACAATTCATGGTAGAAAATTTGATGATTGTTTAACATATTTAGTAACTGTAAAAAGAATGGATGTGTGACGTATCCGTTTTCGTTAACGTATTTCGTAAATTTACGAAACCTCACTAAAGTCAACTTCTAACGCCACACCTTGAATATCGAATTACAACTTTGACAAAATTCAACCACATACAAGCGATGAAAATGTTCTACTATTAGAAATAAAATAAATTACACCCAGAAGCACCCAGAGCGACCTAGTTTTTATTTTTATCTTTTTATATTTTTTAATCAGAAATTATAAAGTTTGTTAGTAAAACAAAGTTATTAGTGGTGGGATAAAATGGACAACAGAATTTTGAATTCCATATCCAGTAACAAGTGGAAGACGTCTGGAATTAAGTCTATGTACCGTAACTGTCTGGTGCAGCAAGTCTAATCTATAAAACGCTACCAAGGTTTAAACTGATCATATATATATATTTATTTTACAATTTTTGCTAATGATGCCGATTTGCATAAAACGAGTTTTATATAAAAAACAAACGATTGTTTAATACAACTTAATTTGACGAAGTTAAATAATTGAAAAATATGTGAACTACCTAAAGGTTTTATATGGTATGTGTGCTAGGGCAGGGGTAGCTGTACACGACTATAAAATGTCATTTATCTCGCACACATCAAAAGAAAAATACTTATATAATTGATATCGAATAAATACTACGTATATCATGTATAATATAAATGCAATTTGATTCTTTACAAATGGCATCTATATACCGCAAAAAGTATCAGTGATTCAATACTGAGATAAAGACGTCATTTATATTTAAGAAAATCGCCTGAGGTCCTATATTGAAACGAGTATCTTCTATCGGATTTTTATGGCAACGTCTTGATATCGTGACTAAACCAAATGAAAAAAAATAAATATCATCGCATACTAATAATCACAACATGTTTATACAAAAATATTGATGTAATCCATATAAAAAAACAGTCACATGACCAGCAATGTTATTTATGGTTGTGAAACTATGACCATTTTGACACCAAAAACTATAAATATTCAGTTTTTAAAAATTCACTACTGAGTGATCTTGCTAATACTAATGCAAGTTTACACTAATAACGAAGATGTTATCACATAATCCACATGTGATTTTACAAAAGTAATTTCATATAAAACTTCCATGCTTCCAGTGGAGGTGGGAAGAAACATAATTTGGAGATTTAGATAAACGGACTTGCTGTTGACAAAGATACTCTCCATTGAGATTGACTTATTCAGTTTCAATCGATTGCGAGGCTGCCACCGCATACTCAATATGCAGTTTCTTAACAAAGTACGTACGGATATTTATTATGAATCATATTTTAAAAAGGTAAAATATAACATGAAATTACAAAAGAACTTTTACAAGTAATATTGAAGCTGTATGCTGACCGCCATGCACAGTTAACATCATCACAAAGTTTAAAGAAATATATTTAGTGTACTTTACAAAACACATTTCTATCTGTCCATGGAATGGTATTATTCTTTCAGGTCTAAATGGAATGGAATTTATTAAATTAAAGCTTATAATTTCTGATTCTTTTTACACTCTGGATATCTAAGCTGATTTCATGCAATACCATCAACATAAACAATAGGCTTTCAGTTTGAGCATGCATCTTCTACACATTAAAATGAAATCGGGCAAAAATTACCAGGAAAGCAGTTGTGGTTGTGTTGCTTATCGCCTACTTTATCAATTACTACAATAACAGTAATTTATGAACATATGTGTCATGTCAACTTTACACTTCCTGTATGAGTTCAAAGTATGTCTACAGTCCAATATAGGGGACTACATAGGGTAGGTACATGACACTGTATTTACAGTGGAACCTCGATTTTACATACATTATGGGTTTTTTTTTTTTTTGTTTTTTTTTTTTTCATTATTGTCTCATTTATTTATTACTGGTACTTTTTGGAGACTTTAATATATTAAATCTGTAGTAAATTAATTTGAAATTTAAATGTATGTCACTTAATTTTCAGCATTTTCATGTATTTTGTAAAATTAATGGTTCATAAAATTGAGGTATATAAAATCGCGATTTCACTGTAAATATTCTATTGGAAAATAAGAATCAAGATAATTTACTGTGGTTTATCATGTTCATTGGAAAATCCTTCATTTTACATTTGCAAACATCTACAATATCATCAAAAAACATCTGAAATGCCGCCATTTTCAGAGACTTAAAACACAGTTAGACAGCGCTTTGATACTTCATTGTATAAAGTCTTCTACAATAGAGCCTTCTCTGGAAACCTTCAAAAACATCTGAAATGCCACTGTTTTTTTTTTCATGGCATAGAGCAATTTACGTATTACTTTTTATTACAATACATTTATTGCGTAGTATACAGTATTTCTATATACGGCCCAATTATTATGGATGTTCTCGCCTCAAAATTATATAATAGATCCTACTAAAACTAGGAGTTTATTCAATTCGGCACACCTTGTGTATGGTATTAATATAATTTTTAACAAAATATTTAGGAAATTAATTGTACAGTATATGAATAATTATAACAAATAATGGATACACGTTATAATAATACAGTAATTATAAAATTATTGAAGTAGCAATAGTAATACATATACGGTAGGTTTTCATAGTACGTGCATAATTTAACAAATTATTTCTATACACTATATAACAAATTAAAAGACATACAAAAGCAAGGTGCTTACACAATATTCCATTTAATCAACTTTTAAAGCAAATTTAACCTTACAAAAATACAATATAATATGCATATTTACTTAAGAAACTATGTTTTAAGATTATTTAAATTCACAATAAATTTATTGCCCTCATTAATTTATTTTATAATAACACCAATATTTCTAAAGTTACAAAGAAAAACTAGTATCAGAGTTTTCTGTTACGTCAAAACAATAGATGGCGCTCTTTATTGCTAGCAGTAACGAAAATGCGGTCAATTGATAGGCACTAGTCTATGCAGAGATGTGTTGCTGATTTTTGTCTCTAACTTTACAGTGTTGTATCTTGATAGAGTTAATGTTACATTGGTAGTCAAAAATATATATAAAAAAAGGGTTTAACTAATAACTTGCAAGCTTACATTACTTTAATATATAGTCCGATGGTAAACCATGTCATTTTAAAATTTCACGTTACAAAATTCCTATTCTATAACATAAGATTACTAAAATCATTCAGGCATAAAATGACCGCAATTATGAAAACAAAGGGCGCCACCTATTGTTTTCTATTGTTGTGATGTAGATAGTTTATTCTCTACAGAACGACTAGTTGTGTATGTATGAGTCTGCAGGTATAAAGATTAGAATGAAAACACCAGTGAAGTTATGTATTTAGAATAAGCAAATGAGAATCATAAGGATTGACTGTATGAACAACAAAACAAAAACGATGTTTTAATTAGGTAAAGTATCCTGAAAAACTGTTTGAAATATTCTTGATTGTCACAGACTTTCAGCCAACGCTCATAGACGTTTGAGCATGGGCAGATCATCCATCAGAAGATTTTTGACCATTTACTAGAAGGCCATGTCTTTTTCCTGTTTAGCATCCAACAATGTTACTGTATGATGGGTAAATATATAACAGTGGTGTTATTTTGAGCCAGTGGCCAGCGGAATCTCACAATATTTGTGCCGGCTAAAATTAGTCTGTATGTGATAGGCCTATAATGTAGAATTCCAAGTCTGACACCATTAGAAAGTTGGAATATTTTATGTCAGTCTGAAAGTATAATGCATGTACCTGCCAACTCTCAAGCATAATGCGTGATTAGAACTATTTTGGGCATCTCATGTATTAGAAAATTTTTCTCACATATTAGTTGAGAATTATCTTTATCTTATATTAACTTTTCTCAAGCATGAGACAATATAGAACAAAATATGGTAAAACTGGCTCTCAAAGAAGTTGTAATTGGGACAAAAACGAGCAGAAAATGGGCGAATTACCATTTTGCTTTGCTTGCCAGATCGCAATTGGAGAAAATGTGGACCATGCTCCAGTGGTAGAGAATGTCTAACGCATTGTCGGCAGGTATAAATGCATGCCATCGTTTTTGGATTCAATATTTCAATATTTACAGGATTAATATTTAATAGTCTAATTCTTACAAGCTTTGTCAAAAAAAGCGATGAATTTCGAAATGGCATCTTTAATTCCAATTGTTTTTTTAGGTAGAAAAGGGACACACACTTAGGACTAAAGGCTCCACCTGAAATTAATTTTCATTAATTTGCAAAATGATGCACCTGATGTTGGTTAAGCTCAGAGAATAGATATACAGTTTAACCTCCCTGTGCGGCCACCTCTCGTAAGCGGACACCTCCCATAACGGGCACTAATTCAAAGACCCGTTTGTTCTTCCTTTCTAATCAGTGAATATGGTACCTCTTGTAAGCGGACACCTCCCGAAAAAAGGACATGGACACTTTTTGTCTTAAACTTGAGATACTTTGTACATTAATTTACCTCCAATAAGCGTACATCCAGGAAAAATTAGTGATTTTTCTGTACAATGAATAAAATTTCTGTACAAAATCGTCCTTATTCTGTAATGGCTGAGAATCATATTACTGAACTAATGTTAAAAATGACAATATTTTAATAAAATATGCAATGAGGTGTCTAGACATTTGAGAGCCCATTTGTGTTGAAAAGGCCATGAAATATGAGACAAAAGGGAGTATACACTTATAACTTTGGCCCTCTACCGGCCGAAAATTCTCATAAGTGGACAACTTTCCCAGACCTGAGGGTGTCCGCTTATTATGGGAGGTTCAACTGTAAATAAAAAACATGAAAACAAAGATTATGTAGGTTTAAAACAACACAGAATACCAAGGTGTGAATCATGGAAGCAACAATAAAGTAAACTATAGCAACTGTAATACTGTTCTATTATTATGATGGATTCATTTAAAATTAATACGAATAAAAAAAATTACACTGTAATGAATTGTATTATTATTATTATTTATTTATTTGTAATATTGATTTTATATAAAATTCATCAAAAGAAAATGAAAAATCTTGAAACAAATAAATTTTGAAGCTTTTTGTTTATGTAGTTCAAACATACAGAAAAAAATAGTTTGTGTTAAAGTACAATAGATATTCCAAGAATAAAGTCATACGTTGTAGTGTTTAAATTTAATATTTCTACACTGGTTATGTCATCATCAGGAGCAGTGAGTATGAAAATTAAATAAAGTGGAAGTTGCAATGATTGTTTCTTCTGTTTTACAACAAAAAATATATTTGTGAAATTTGAATTTGTGCATTTCACGTCATAACCAGGTCTATGTGCTTTAGTTGGTGATTTGTGAATGTGACAGTGATATCCAAAAGGTCCAATGATCAACTTCAAATAAGAAAGTATAATGCAAAATCCAAGCAATGAGATACACACCAATGTGACAGGATTCAACATCTCAACATGAATTATGTCATCATCGGGATCGACATAAATCATGTCATCATCAGGATTGATTATTCTGACGATGACAGAATTTATGTCTAAATATTGAATCCTGTCACGATGGCATGTATCTCATTGCTGGGAGTATGCATTATACTTTCTTACATAGTGATATACTGTCCAGCATACGATTATGCATCTATAAGCAGTTTTGACAGCACAATACAGAATGCTCATTGTATAGTTAATTCAGAGTTATGTACCAGGAATGCATAGTGTTCATAACTTAACAGTAAATATAGCATATATCATTTTGCTACAAACAGTCTGATTGAAGTACCTCATTTTATTGCATACCACAATGCAATAATGAGTCACAAGTCTCATTCATGCAAATGCTTTTAGACATTGTAAAAAGTATGACATTCGAAAAAAAGCGTGTACTGTATTCAGTGTCCATGGAGATGAATCGTTAATATTTCATTCTTTATTTAAATCAATAAGCAAAAATGTATTGGAATGGTAAAGTTACACACAAGATGCAGGGTAAATTATTCTTTTCATTCATCCTTAAAATTTCATGCATTTTTAATTTCTTCAAGCATACACGTTTATACATGGCAAGAAAAATTAACTGCTGGATTCATTATTAAATTGAAATTAGTTTCCAAAATGCTAAACAATCCACCATTTTTAAAATAATAACCATTTACCAATGATAGTTATGTTAAGCTTGTGCAATGAAAGTCTATTAAGCAAGTGCACATATTTCTAATGAGTCTAAGTTGGATTGTGCCACATTAAACTAGTTTAGCCAGTTAAAACCAGTTTACCTGGTTCAAACTAGTTTGCAAGTACTGTTTAACCAGTCCAAACCAGTTTGTACTGGATTTAAGTTCATTTTTCAAGCCATTATGGAATATATTTACTTTCTGAAAGACTGTGTTGCTTGAATGAATCGAGATGTTCTCGGAAGCCGCATGGATGCGTACATAGACCTGTTTGTGAACGTAAACAAGAAAAAGAATAATTAACAAACAACTACAAATACATTTCCACTTTTAGTCTTTGAGGTCATAACAGCTTATTTGAGTTTGAAGAAATATGTTAAAAATAAAAATTAAAATCATGAGCAGAAAATATATGTATATAAAAAACTATATAGTAATGAGTGAGCTTTAATACAGGGCACTAATACAATATTTAGTCAAAACAACCAAATGTGCAGACTGACAAGGCTATTTCACTTTATTTCAACTACATCCTATCTATTTGTATTTACACATATTTATAAATCATACACAAATTTTGGTGTTTAAAATATGTTGTTTCTTTCAAAAAAATAACAAATATACACTTTTCACATTAGAAAAAGAAAAAAGTATTAATATAAGATAAATCTTTTATGTTATTGATTTAAAGTTTCTTGGTTAAAGAGACAGATTTCTTCATCCACAAGGCTAGGCTTTGTTGATCTTTAAACGAGTAGCTATCTCTTGAATGAAGCAGAGGACTGAATCAAAGTTTTTGAAGTGGTTACTCTCATAGACTGATGATGTGTGGCTGCCCTTGGCCTAGAGACAAACAAACGTCATTTAAATAATCAAAATTAGATACAAAACAAATAAAAATTATACTGTAAATGAAATGTATTAATAATTACTCACCAACTGTAGATGTATTGTAACTTAAAAAATGACAAAAAATGGATTTTGAAAATACCTTGCATTCTGAAGTAAAATATATGCTATAATTGTGACATTACAAAATGTGACGTTACAATATTTAAAAATATTTCCACATAATTTTCAATTGCTATATATGCTCAAATTTAGCCAAAATACAATTCCAGTAAAAAACAACATTAACTTGTATACTCAAGTTCTTATTTTGGTGTTACTTGAATATTATGAGTACGTTAATTTCAAAATTAATGAAGATTATGGGTTTTATTTGTCATTTTCAAGTGACAACAAAACTTGAAAATATTTGCTTCAGGAAAAAGCATTATCTGTCCAATACTGATTTAAAAAGCACTGAATTCTCAAGCTTGGGATCTACTTGTATGGATATTGGCTTAGTTAGCTTATTACAAGCTGCATATTGAAGCTGCTGCAAATATCTTGTTATCTGATTAATAAACATAACCAAAAAAAAAGTTTCAAGTTCAGGTATTGTTTTATTGTAAACATCAGAAATTTTCTGCATACATTAAACATGAAGCCTACACTGCTGCCTAGTTAGCTTGCTGTTTCAGCCCATCTTTGATAGCCTTGGTCATGCTGTTTTTTTTTTCATTTTTTGCTGCTCCATCTTAGAGTATGCAGCTTTCGAAACACATGACACGGCAATGTACGACGTAGAGCAGAGCATGAAACCATAGTGTGCATGTAGAAACAAATGACTGTTCGTTTGGCCCCTCCACGGTGCGTCGGGCTTCGGCTGACTTGGCATTGTCACGAGAATGCGACCGCAGCAAGCATTATTGTGATGGAATTGAGAAGGCTGTGGACTAATTTTGAGCCATAATTTAGGCTAGGGCCTAGTTAAAGATTGTTTTGTTGGAATAAGTCTTTAAATTGATATGATTTTAATTTTAGCGATGTGTTTCGCATCTCATACGTACAGCTGGCTAGGATGAGGCCTAGGCCTATCGTAGCTAGGCTGTATTCTAAGCTATCACCTCTAAAGTAGACCCAACAAACCTGCACTGTAACTAGCGCAAAGCAGACGCTGAAATGTGTATAAATTTCACATAATTAAATAGGTCTTAATAGAAACAAATGTATAGGCTTATATTTAGTTTTAAATGGATTTTCAGAGATACACAGTTTTATACCTCCATGGAAAGACAATATCGCGGCTCATAAAATCGAAACGGCTTTATATTTGAGACGCGGAAGGCTGTACAACGGCCTTCACAGTTGACGGATTTCCGTGTCCCACGTGACCGCGTCGTGAATTCGAAAGCTTTTTAATGATTCACAAGGTGGAAAGAAGCAGAATTCTGAACACCAATTGAAGGATGGCACTAATCACCACACCAACAGTGGCAGGGATCCAGTGGTGTTTCACTGTTGCTGTGGCAACCTAATAGTTGAGGACTGCCAGACATTGGTGCATGTGACTGAATCCATGCCTGACCATGATAAATGATTAAAAAACATTTACGTGGCCAAAGCTAACTAGTATAAGGGTTTATCAAGATTAAAAATAATTCCAAAATGATACTATCAGGCGCGGATCCAGGATCCGCCGAAAGGGGGACGCACTTTTCCAGACCGGGTGGGTGTCGTTGCCGCATTTTTACTGACGAGCAAAAAAAAGTACCCTATTTTGTTCGTATTTTTGGTTTTTCCTGTAAATTTTAGGCCCGGCGCACCTAATATAAGGGGGGGGGGGGCGCAGCAACTACGTTTTGGCGAAAATAGGGGGCGCGCCCCCCTCCCCCCTTGGATCCGCGCCTGACTATGAACCAGATGAAAATTTGAGAAAATATTTCATGTTCATGATTTTAAAAAGGCATGTATTTGATATAGATTTAAAACTGTTCATATTGCTGCTAAATTTAAAGTATATAATTAAATATATTATGTGCCCACTACTTTTGATAGCACCACCATGATATACTGTAAGAAATTCGCCATTTTCATATAAATATTCATTTTATATAAAAATATTCATTCATATTAGGCTTTAAGAAATGGTATTTTGTCTTTTTCCGCTGCCAGGTGCCACTATGAAAAATTCCAATTCACTAATTAAAAAATTAGCTTTAAGCCGTTTCCACGAGGTGGACAGGGGAGCGGGCGTGAGTGACCTGTTTCCTCGAAGCAGACGCGGGTGTGGGAAGGAGCTTTGCTTTAGTTACTACAAGCTTGTGTGATAAGGGGGAAACTTCAGAAAATGATTGCGAAATACGACACGAGCACTCACGGGCGGTGGCAAATCGCTACATGAGCAATTTGAGAAATCGTGTCCACGCCCGCAGCCTGCGCCCATGTCTGTCTCGTGGAATCGCAGCTTTATTTTTGTATACAAAAAAAAAATCAGGTTGGATCATGCTTCAAAACATGATAAAATGTAGGGTTAAGTAAAGTATATTACTATGTTCCCCCTTGATTTGGATTCAGTAATTGTTTTGCAATATTTCAGTGTCATTGCTGCAATTAGTAAAAAAATGTTTTCACCCGCTCCTTAACTTAAAATTTTCTAACATGGAAGGGCAGACAAGGTATTTTATTTTTTAAAGCCTATTAAAATATGTATTTTACATATGCATGCAAATGTATTAGTTTCAAATTGTAATATATGTTATTTTCAAATGAGATTACTATTGTTGTTAACTATAAATGTTAAAGCCTGGTGCACACTGGACGCGAAACAGCAAATTCTGCATCAAAATATGACACCTGCAGCTGAAGCAAAGGCTCATGAGCGAATTTGCAAAAGTAGACCGATGGTCAACTTTCTTCGCTTGATGTGCGACGTTTGACTTCAATGTGGAAATCACTTGTTTACGTCCAATGAGCACCGTCCTTAGATAAATCCTACTAATATATCTGACTAATACTTGAAATGGAAAAAATAAATGTTTTAAATAATATTGGTGTAAAGTAAACTTTGCTTAAACTGGATAAAAAAAAAATTATATAATTAATTAAAATAAGAGCAAAAGAAAATAGCAGCAACTGAACCAAAAAACTCCACTTAAAACAGACAACCACAAATTAAACACAATGCATAACATTTTGGAGACACCAACAAAGAGTCACCTGTTAAAATGTTCACGACTGTAATAGGCCTATATAAAAAATATGAAATTAACCTCTTCTGCAAAAAAATGTAAAACCTGATATAATTTACCATAACCCCAATTCAACTACATAAAAATTAAAACTCAATAGGAACAATACTATTCTTATTTTTCTTAATATACTATAATATATGTTATTATATTATATAAGAATCTGCAATACACCTTTAGCCATGGGATAGATGGTACAGTGGACAAGATGCTGCACTAATGTCTTGCGACTCTCCTAAGGATCATATGTCCTAATTCTATATAGTGCTGTTCTGTCCTGTCCATTAACAGGGGATGTGAGGACGACCAAACCGGGGTAACTGCTACTCAGTCTCACTTTGGAAAAAATAACACTTTCTAACTTGGTAGGTCTATCTTGTTAAATTACTAGGGAGATCTACCTAGTGCCACAGAGATCTAACTAGTACCTAGGTAGCATATAATTACCCTCTTTATTGATGTAAATAAGTAATTGCTTGTTTGATGTCAGTTTTAATAAATTAATTAATCTGAATGTTTATTTTAAATGACTGCTGTATTTTCCTGTTCTTATAGAGCATTGCTGACCATATCTTTGGTAGTATCCCTTGATATGGTAGATTTTATAGGGTTAACCCTCTACCTTGTCACTACCATTATCTACCAGTTAACAAAGTTATTTTTTTCAAAGGGCTGAAAATGTACCAAGTCCTTTAGAGGCAGTCATTTGTGTAAGGTCCTATCAACTGATATATTTCAATACAGTAAAGGGGAATGGTTTAAGATCAGGTAAAATTATTATATATGCAGCAATACTTTGTAAAATAATATGTTGCAATTTTATGCCCTATAAGTCTACCATGAACCAAAATACCCAAAATAAATGTGAAAATTCCAAAATGTTAACTTTTCAAATTATGAAAACACAAAGGTCATATTGGTTAATATATTTCAATACAGTTAAGGCGATTGTTTAATACTATCTTATATCCGGCAAAGCTTTATAAACTATGTTGCATTTCGATGCACTATACGTAAACCAAAATATCCACAAGAAATGTGAAATTCCAAAATTTCAACCCCTCAAAATATGAAAACATAAAGGTCATATCGAATGGTTTGAGATCTCTTAAATTGACTATATCCAGCAATGCTTTGTACTAAAAATAATGTATTGTATTTCGATACACTATAAGCCAGTCTACAGCAAACCAAAATATCCACAATAAATGTGAAAAATCCAAATTCAACCCTTTATTTTTAAAATTTTATTTCATGCTTTGAAACTGGAAGTGAAGAATGTTAACCCAAAACCTACAGCAACACTCCAAACTAACATTCACCTAGTATAATTGAATATATACTTGATTCTATGTGTGTGATGGGAAGTTATCTATAGTATTAAATTGCATGGCAAACTGCTTTAAACATAAATCTTTGTGACAAAAGTAACTACAATCCATTCTTCATTAAGTCTAAAAAACAAATTGTGCTGCCAAAAATTTGGGTTGGTCGAGATTTTCTCTTTCTTTTTTTTCCGTGATTAAATTTTTGGTATATCTACAGTGTATAGTCTAACTTTTGGCTAACATTATGAGTATCTTCCTAATTTAGCTGTATGTATTCCATAAAATTGTATTGTCACTTAAGCCAGGCAAAGGCAACAGTTTTCTTAAGCTCAATCCAGACTATCAAAATTATTTGACAAAAAAATGTTCACATGCATATATATGGTCATGATGATGTCACACCATGACCATACATAGAAAATCATTACCATATATGGGTATCATTAAAGTTTTTTGTCATATAAATTTGATAGTCTGGACTGAGCTTTAGGCCTTATGGGACTTACTGTTTGGAATCACTATGATAGCATATGGCATAGGGTGCGTTCGAGCAATACACGTTAACCGTATTCTGGTGAATTCACAGGTTAATTGCGTTTAGCACTCACTGGGTGGTTGAGTGTTCGGGTAAATTTTAGTTTACATCAAATACCGTGTAACAAAACTTTTCAGGAAGTAAATTTAATGTGCAAATGAGCAATAGCTATCCCATAAACCCATTACTATTTCCATGCACGCTTTTATCTGGACCAAAATTTACCGTGTTTCAATCAAATTATCTTTCTCACCAGTCTACATGGTTATTATCCAAATGGAATATGTTGCTATGATTTTTGCTACCACTATGACTGCAATTATGCGATTTTATGTCGACAGGTTTACTGTCCAATCCACCTATGCTTTCGCCATTAACATGAGGCGGCGAAGAAGAGCACGGCGTGAGCGTGCACTAGCTGCGCTGTAGTTGCTGCCATGCCTGAGCCTAGGGACCATCGAAATCGACGATAGCCTAGGCGCTAGACTGTGGCCGAAAGATTGGAAATCGATTTAAGTTTGATTTATTGCCACCTACAGCTCGAAGGTTGTTGTATTCTACCCAGTAATTTGATGGTCAAAATTGTCGCGGATAATCCAAGCGGGTTTAGTAATTATGTACCGGTGAATTAACTGATTAACCGCACGGAATAATGTTTGCTCAAACGCACCCTTAGAGGTAGGAATTTGGGCTTCTTATTGACAGGTCGCAAAAACTTGAGCCCGAGGTTTGAAAATTGTTTGTGTCATTGAGCAAGGCATTTTATTCACAATGGATTCTCCCACACAGGAGTAGCAATGATTTATATCATGCATCTAATTAAGAGAAAATAGCCCAGAAGGTAGGGTGTGATCCATGGTGACTTAGTGCCAATGATTGGGGAATACTGTGCAGTTGAAATATTACTTTGCTACACTGTATTATTACAATAATTGGTTTGTTGTTCTATAACTACAATATACACACCAAGCCAAACGCACACCATGCTTAAAAATTTAAGTTGCATGCTTTCATCAACCTTAACCTAAGCAATAGCTTGGTATAAAGTCACCAACCAAATCACTACAAATGACACAAGAAAGTTTGCCACAAGAAAAATAAAACAATTCCAACAGTAGAAGCACAGGTAATACTAAAACAGATGTGACAAATGAGATCTCAAATGGGACTTAATAAAAACAATAATTCACATTAAAAGTGAATGGATCAAATCACGATAAAAAAACGAATGACATCAAAGACTCCAAGTAATAGGATAAAGTGACATAGGATCAATATAGGTTCAATATAGGATCAATGGACATTTTAATACAGTTGACATTATTGAACAAAGCAATATCGTAAGAGGTTAGAAGTGACATCCTAAATCACAAGTTCCATCATAATAGATCACAACTACCATCATAGGTGATTGCAGGTGGCGTAACAGATTGGAGGTGACATTGTAAGAAATCACAGGTGACATCATAAGTGATTACAGGTGACGTCATAAGTCATAATAGGTGACATCATAAAAAATGTCAGCTGAATTCATTAGCAACCACAAGTGATATAATAAGAGATGTCTGTATATTGAGAGATGCAACCCAGTTCATCTAAATTTGCAGTCCTTCACCAGTATTGGTCCTAAACCTGCAGATATCACAAGTGGCATTATAAGTGATCACAAATTGACACCATAGGTGATCACAGGTGACACAAAAGATTGGAGGTGACATTGTAAGAAATCACAGGTGACATCATAAAAAATACAACTGAAATCATTAGCAACCATAAGAGATGTCTGTATATTGAGAGATGTAACCCAGTTCATCTAAATTTGCAGTCCTTAATCAGTATTGGTCCTGAACCTGCAGATATCACAAGTGACATTATAAGTGATCACAAATTGACACCATAGGCGATCACAGGTGACATAAACAATTAAATTCAAATTCATTTCAAGAAATCTGCTTAAATTTGTTTTTTTTTCCCTTTTCCTCAGGGTCCCAGTCGTACCACTCGACTCTCAAGTCTTAGTGGTGCGACTGGGACCTAGAGATTGTGAGTACTATATATCTTTGATAAAGTGACATTTCTCAGTCTGTTGCCGGTAAAGATGCAGTATTGTATGTTATACTGTATAGGTTTTCAGTATTGTTTGTACATAATTTATTTTTGTAAACTCTTTTGTTATATTGCCTTTTCTGTGTTTTTTTAAATGTAATTGTTTTCCTCAATTCAGCTCTAATTGCTGCAATGGTTACAATTCTTGATGTATGTATATGTTTTTACTTATTTGAAATAAAGATACCAAAGATAAATGGCATTATAAGAGATCACAGTTGACATATAAGATAACTGCTGACAATATTACAGAACAGAATTGATACCATACCATCATAAGAGATCGGAGATGACTTAAAAGACAACAGGTAAGATTATAAAAGATCACAGGTGACATAGGAGATCACAGGTGACATCATAAAAATCATAAGTGACATCTAAACCTACAAGTGACACCACATACCATAGTGTCACAAGTGACAAAATAAAATATTACATCACTAGTGAAAGTATCAGAGATCACAAGGGACATCATAGGTCAAGTGGAATCACAGAAAACCACAAGTGACAATATGGGAAGTCATGTATGACATCTGAGGAGATAAAATATGACAATAGGAAATAACCAAGTATTGTTGCAATTTAAAGAAAAACACCACAAAACAAAGATATTAAAATGATGACACCACACCCTAGGTCAAAGACGTCATAAGATGAATTGTGGCAAAACATACCACAAATGGTATGACAGGCGATATCACACAAAATCACATATGAAAAAACATGATCAAAAATGTCATAATAAAAATGTCAGTGACATTATGAGGTTACATCACAAGTTATATGTGACAATGTTATCGGTGAACAACTACTCCACGCACACGCACTATTTACTAGTGAAACAAACGTGTCAAAAGCTGCTTAAAATGTAACCATAGCAACAAGAACTTACGCATCGGAGAAGCAGTCTACTTCCCTGGAGGATATCTTGTGAGATAATTGAAAGAAAACAAGAACGAAAAGAAAAAAAAAGAAAAATTCAAAAACATAAAGTTGTTTTTCATCATTACTGTGACAACAACATGCATTGAAAGTATTAAATAAACATAAAATTAACAGAAATTGTAGACAATAGCATGAAGTAAAAACTACATACAGCATAAAATATAAACAATAAACTTAATCTCCATGTATAAATTCTGAAATTAAATTTAGTCTGGTTAAAGATTAAATAAGGTTTACAGTACAAATAGTTATAAAACAAATTATTATAAGACTGTGTTTCCGCAGGATTTTCAGATTATCTAGTAAAATATCACCCAATCAAATCAAATTTAAAAAAGCGAAAACTCAGTGTAGACCATAATGTATTGTTTCTTCCTAATAAGGGCACTGACCGGTGAATTTTTGGTGATTTCCCTTCTTGTTGCGTGGCACCCTGGTGACACCACTGTCAAATTGTTGAAAAAAATAAGATCAAAGTTGACCTTGGGCCAAAAGTTAAAAACTATAGCATTTGAGTCAATTATTGGATAATTATTGGAATAGAATCAACTATTTACCTGATAATTTTGATTGTGATGATTTATTGGATAATTTTTTCCTGCGAAAACATGACCTAAAGCTTGGCACCCACTGCGTCGTGCGACAGTATAGTCATGCGACCATCGTACGACTGTTACAATACGGAGTGAATTCCCGGCTTTAGATTCAACTTCCAAATCACCATATTTGTGAGATTTTCCATATTTTACAATTTTTTTCATAAAGTTTGGTTTAGAGTATGTCAAGTTTACTTGTTCATTTGTTTCATGACTTTGGGACTTTTGATTTAGCATGAAATGTGGTAATCTAGAAGGGTTGTTTTTGGAAGAGACATGTAACGACTACAAATATATTTAAACAGAAATTCTAATATGCTAACTGAAATAAAACATGACTTTTGCATAGATGAAAACTAAAAATATGAATATAATAAAACAAGTTGATTAGTTAAAATATTCACCAATTCAGAAAATTAATTTTCATGTTTTATTCTTAATTAAAAAAGATGGGTACTTAAAAATGACTGTTGATGGAAAAGGAACTTTTTTAATAATAGTAAAGAAAAATCTGATGAGTTTAGCCTATAATAAAATAAAATATTTTAAAATATTAGCACTATATATTGACTTAATGTATGCATGATAAACTTAATATCAAAACAATATTTTATATAACTAGTAGATAAGTGCAAATGGAATGGTATAAGTGACACAAATATGATTTAGATGGCTTACAGGTCTTAAAACACTCATTTTACAACAGACAGGTGGAGAATCTGTGAGAGACAAAATTTGCATATTACACAGGTGGTGTTAAATTAGGATGTTTTGATGATTATACTTATTACCCAACAAAGGACATATCATGTATTCAAATAAAAGTAAACTTTAAGGAAACATACCATAACCTTCTGTAAATAAGCCTATCCACTAGTCACTGTTTTTTGCAATATAAGGCTTATAATAATATAGGTTTATACTACACAATAAAATATAAACCCATGTTCTTTTGTGAACTTTAGATTTACTGCCCTAGGGCACCCCACCAAAACTTTGCATTTATACTTGTTATCCAACAATCCGTTAGGCTGCGTTTATAGTACACATAAATAAACATGTGTTCTATAGTTTTACTGCTTGAGGGCAATCCACTTAAACCTTGCATTTATACTTGATATCCAACAACCCAGGTTAGACAGAGATAGTGGGATACATGGTCGATTGGCCAATTCAGCCAGTGCAATTAATTGATGAATTTTTTCCAGAGGCCAAGCTGTAGCCTCTGCCAACAAATATGCATGCTCCGAGGTCATGGATCCCAAACTTTTGTGGATTACTCAGACAGCCTTTTTTCTCCAGATGGATGTAATCACAAGAAATCCCTTTTCGTTTATACTACACACTATACTGCTAATCCATGTTAAAGTTTACAGTTAGTGTGTAGTATAAACGTCCTCTAAATCTCCTAGACATAGCCTACCACTAATATTGAGACTTCAGGAGAGAATTTCATAATCGTGAGGTTTCGCAATTTTATGAATTACGATAACTAAAACGAATACGTCATACTTACATAAGTTACTAAATAAAAAAAAAATCAAATTTTCTACAAAGGAATAATTGATGATTGTCACAAAAATTCTCATCAACTATGATAAAAATCCAAGGTGTTCAAATAAAATGTTACAAGAATTTATCACGTATCCGTTTTTGTATTTCGTAGAGTTGTGAAACCTCTTTAATGTATAACATAATAAATAATATTGTTATTTTTTTGTGTATATATCCACTCTCCAATCTCAAATGATTTTGTAGTACAGTAGAACTTATTACATACCTTAACTTTTATGAACACTCATTTTTACATACTCCCAAATTTAACTTAAAATGGCAAAGTATTAAGCCTTAAGCATAAATTTAAAGAGGGCATGGTGTTAAATATGTGTTTAAATTAACCAATATTTATAGATTTTTGTATACATAAAATCTTCTTGGCCTAAACAATGGGTAGTAGTAAATAAATGAGGAAATATAAACAAACTTATAAAAAGACCAAAAGTCAATTTTACATACCACTTCTGGTTCCTTACAGTATGTAAAATCGAGGTTCTACTGTACAAGGAATTTACGATGCTATCGGCATCAGCATGGCAAGAGAGTTATTTTATTGCAGTGTGCGACAGCAGGGCTAATAAAGACTTCCGCATACAAAACTAACCAAGGTCATAACTCAAAGGAGTACCCAATTGACCAATGAAGGCCATTCTGTAATATAACTTGGGACGTTTACCCAAGTTGCGCTGTTCGCATTGGAACCTGCTTGGTAAAACTAACCTGGTCAGTTTCCTGGGCAGGCGGGACTCGGTTAAACTAGCCATGCGACATGGATAAATTTCCTTTTCTCCATGGTTAGGTAAACTTCTTGTGCTGTTCGCAATGGCCTAATTATGGTAAAACTAGCCAACATGTCGGTTAGCTTTACCAAAAAATGTCCAGTGCAACTGTGGCTTAAATCACTTAAGATAGAATGACTGAAATACTTACCTGACCCATTCGTATGGCAAAATGTTCTACTTCGGAGGGTATTTTTTAGATTTTTGAACACAACTGAATTCTAGGTTTAACAGAATCCTGTGCTATCCTACCTTGGCAAACTTTATGAAAATATAGTAACCAAGTTCTTTTATGCCTTAGAATATCAACTGCCACTTACCTTAGTAAATAACACTTGGAATGTTCAAATCTTAGATAATATTTATTGATAGTCAATAAAAAATAACTAATGAAAGCCTTACCTTGGGGAATTATATGGCAATGTTTTAACTTTGGAAGGTATTTTACGACTTAATTTCTTAATCCATAGCTGCTGTTGATCTTTGTTGGCGGCAAGCACAATAAGGTTTCTTGCTGTGTTGATATCAGTTGCAACTAAAACAATAAATCAGATTATATTTAAAAAATGAACCAGCCAGGAAGCTAATATCATGGTCTTCTTTAGCATGTTAATCCTTGCTAACGTGTTATTCTAGGGCATGATAATCATCAGGATCTTGGGAAGTTTATCATGATAAATTTATTCATAAAATAAATTCAACCAATCAAGGATAGTGTATTACATAGTTTGTTTACAGTTTTCCGCCCAGTCACTGATGTTCATTGTTATTTAACATCAGCTTCTATCAATTAAGCCAATCAAAATTATAGCCAAGGCAACTAATTAGCATATTATTATCATGATATCAATTTTTATGTGAACACTTTTTAATTAACAGGCTAAAGGAAGTCACAATATATAAGCACTTCAAAATTCTGTATGAAAATGGCTATTTTATATACATTTTTAACTGGCTACAAGCTTCAAGATTAGGTCATCATGTTGCAATTCACGTAGTAACATGCGAATATACAACTTTCTAATAAGGGCTTTACAACACCCTGTAGAATAATGGGCACGTTGGAGCGACATCTAGATTGACATAAATTCAACAGAGCCAAGCCAGAGGAGTCATAAGTTACCAATCTAGTTTACCAAAACAGGCAGAAAAAAACAAACAGTACATTCAACTTTCATGAGTTAGAAATTTTCAGATATATGAACAAAAATTTAAAAATGCAATTAAAAATGACACTGCTTAGTCATAATATGTGGCAGAGCCAAGCCAAATGAGACATAAGTCACAAATGCTAGTTTTCTACAATATCCAGAAATTAAAAAATTGTAAATTTTTTCAAATTATATTTTATTTCAAAAATATACAGTTCATGCATTCAACTTTCATACTACCTTAATTTTTTTAGATATATATGATAAAAAAGGTTTTTAAAATGCAATTTTAAATGCCCTTGCTTATGTAATGTATACAGAAACAATTTTCAAATGCAGTTTTCTCAAAACGTACATTTTAAATGTTCAAACTTTGATTGTTCATAACTTCACAAGGAAACATCGTATGATTTTTTTTTGCATGTTAAAGATATATTGTCACCTGAAAATGACCAAAAAATCATCAACATTAATTTTGAAATTAACTTGATCATATC
>JAOTQE010053693.1:0-20413 GCA_025631205.1 Nesometra sesokonis
ATTCGTCTGCAATAAACGCCCCCCTTTTAAAAAATGCAACGCCCCCGGGGCGTTTAACAGGAACAATACGGTAGTTACATTTCTAAGTCACTCCTAAAATTTGCAATGACCTACCACAATGCATTGATCCACAGGACCATTAGCAGAATTTATATTTTGACTCAGGATGTTCACATCAATTTACCCTGTGTATTGCAGATATGACATTAAAATAAATCTATTGTATTATTATTAATATTAATATTATGATTCTTATTAGTTGCTGTTTGAAGGTTTGTATGTCGTGATGATGATGACAACAATGATGATGTCGATGATGATTATTAGGCCTAATAAAAATATGTTGCCACAACCTAAATTATAAAAACCTTGAGAAAAAGTCAACGTTTCTCCCTTTTTACTTCAAATTTTGGCTAAATGTTACCTAGAAAAAATTTAAAGAAATGCACAGTTATCCCTGAAATTGAAGTACAGGATTTTAAAAATTATAGGAAATACACAATAGGTGCCTACTAAATAAAAAAAAACAAAACAAAAATTCCTGACCACCTAACCACAAAATCCATTGCTGTATTTGGCCTTTTATTAACATTTTCATTATTGAATGAAAGAAATATAGAATACTTGTCCAGTATGGTGGTGTCCTCCAGTGATCTGGATCGTGCTGCCAACAGTTCATGTTTGGCTTGTTACAGACCAACTCCTTCTTTCTGACTCTTCTTTCTTTTCTTCTAGAAGCTGCAGTATCAGTTATCATTCTTGGATCTCTACATATCGAGAAATCAAATACAGTAAACTCTTGTCATGGTATATGAATACAATTACCATTGTGTAGTAATGACAGTAATGCGATGTTAAATTTCATCAGGATTTTCTCAATTATTGCCAATCAATACAACTAGACTGAAATCAAGTGGCTACTTAGAGGTATCAGTAGAAAATAAACATGTTAGCTATATAATCAGCTGGTTTGCCATGTAAAATACTGTAAATAGATAGAAATATCATTTGTTATCCCAGGATTTCAGAACTAAGCTTAAGCTTTACATGGGTAACCATATTATACCCTAGTATAAAATAAACTTGATCACAGTATTACCATTTTATTAAGATTTTGACTGCACCCCCCCCCCCATTTCATTTCATTTATTTATTTGACAACAAGCGGTCAAGGGGTTGCGACAGCAACGTAGCGCCATAACACAAAAATGTGTCAAAACGTAGTTGCGCCCCCCCCCCCTTATATGAGGTGCGCCGGGTCGAAATGTACCCAAGAAATCCAAAATGCGGTTTAAAAAAAATCTTCCCAGACGCAGGAAGTCTGGGAAGATTTAATTAGTGGTATCTGATTACATAGCATATCTCCAATTATAGTATGCTTGGTTAATTACACAGTGATGTATGGCAACCAATTACATTTATAAATGATAATACTGTCCCTCTATTGAGGGATATTAGATTAGATTCAATTTTTCAAATCAAATGCAAAGATTATAAAGCACCCTCTATTTTGTAAGCATTTCCCATGGGCATATGCGAGGTCTTGCCACAAAATGAGTCACATCATACCTGAGATCAAACTGATCAGTGAAATAGTTCTGAAATAAAATTTTTGGCAAATTTAGTTTTAATTATGAAGACTCTTGTTTATTATATTTCATTATAATATAATTTTTAGGTTAGTTTTCATGCAGGAAGTTTCTTTCATGCAGATTTTCGGTATTTACAGACTTTTAATTGTTTGTTTTTAGATTATGGGCGATTTTCTCAAAAAACCCCATTTCAATAAATGAAAATTTCAAATGCCCATATCTTTGGATCTACTTATCCAATGAATTTCATTTAAAGTGTAGATTACAGCTCATATTATGGTCTATTAGAAGGAATAAATAAATCAATTTTGGATTTTCCTACCATGAGACTCATTTTGTTGTGAGACCTCACCTGTTGCAGCCAGGGGCGGATCCAGGATCCACCAAAGGGGGGGGGGGGCGCAATTTTCCAGTCCAGGCGGGCGTGGTTGCTAAGTATTTCCTGGCGAGCAAAAAAAAAGGGCATTTCCCCATTTTGGTGCTGTGGTGCCATATTTTAACCGTATTTTGGATTTTTCTGGTAAATTTTTGACCCGGCACACCCCATATAGGGGGGAGGGGCCCAATTATGTTTTGACGATAATAGGGGGACGCGCGTGTTACGGGTCGGAGACGAAATAAACGTGCCAAGTAACGAAACAAACGAGCCAAGTAGACAAGATGGAATAGTCATACGCACTTTAATGTTAACGCTACCCTGGCTCATACGGTACTACTAGAAACAATACAATGCTTGTGTATTTAACGTAACCGAGCTTGCATATATTAAAGCACAGGTGGCTATTTACGTACTAATTTACTGCTGTGCGTCACACGCGTCAGTTGCGTTCAAAGTTCGAAATAACAGAGGGCAGCATTAATAAAACAAAAAAATATCCTGTAAAGAATACAAAGCACACACACTGATAAATTCAGGCCATATGTGTATGAGACGCAATTTAAAATGGTTAAATTAAAAAAAAACAAAACAAAGCATTTTAGTGACCATTATTAATCAGTGACCAGAAATCTACATGGTCATTAAGTTTTTATTTCACTATTAAAACTAGAAATACCCCTTTTATTCTACTCTGTAAAAACATAGCCTAACCTATGTGTAAATTATTATAAAGTTTCATACACTTTTAATACAATGCCATTACATATTTAAAACCAGTCTTACACAGAAATCAAATCTTTTTAGTTTTAAAAATTCTAGTATTTGCTCAGAAATATACAAGTATTGCAACAGCTTTATTTTCTAAAATACAAACTATATATTTATCAATTACTACAATACTGTATGCAATACGGAAGGCCCAAAATGAATAGGGTACATTTTTTGTTTTAATCTTGCAGTTTGAAAAATGTTTAAAACCAATCGGACTTATAGACTTTTAGTTTTCTTGATAACAAACTTTGTCCAACAAATCCACTACAACCGTTGCCACTGCCCAACAGCCTACCCAGAGCGTGCTCTTGGGGAGGCTAATAAAACAACATTATTCATCGTTTCCACCGCCCAATAGCCTCCCCAAAGCGTGTTCTTGTGAGGTTGGGCTTAAAACAACATTATTCATAAAGTATAGTCAGCCATACTACCTTTCATGAGTTTCTTTGTTCTTTTTCCTTTTTCTTGTTTGCCGTTCCTCAGAATACCTTCAATGTAAAAAACAAGTAATATTTTAAAGGTTGTCACCAATTAAAAAATCTCACTAACTGAATATTTTTAAACATTCAGAAAGCCTTAGCATTAAAACAATAACTTTTCTGTCTATATTGATGTCGGATTTTATTCAGAAATTTGATTCCAGATTTGTAAATATTTTAAAAATTATTTGAAACAGTTAATGTGTTTTCATCCATGCTGGTATTTGCATTTACACCATCTGTGTTTACATATTGCCACAATTTGTGTCCATCCATTCAGCATTGGGGTGGCATTTTAAGGTGGGCCAGTCTATGCTGTCACAATTACCTGCACTAAAAAAAGGCTGAACCACATCAGTCTACAGATACTGGAACAAATTTCCAGTGACTTCTAAATAGATTTTGTCAATCTTGGTCGGATTTTCTCTAATATTATGTTTAAACACAGTCCATTTTTCCTTATATGGCCACCTTCCATTTTTATGGGATTCTTCAAAGATATAGACTTACATATTTTCTGTTTTATCTTTGCCTTTTGGACAAACACATTTCTTCTCTTGTACCTCTTGGATAATTTTTTCATCTTTGAGTGAGTTTTTAATAAGTCTTAAATATTTCAGTTGTGTTTGAACATTATCAATCTGTTCTTGAAGGAATGCTTTGTGTTCTTGCAATGATTTTCTGGATGAGAATACCTATTAATAATAATAAATTAGATTTACAGTGCATGTATCACTGAAATTGCACTACATGTACTTAATATCGGACATCTTCACAGGGAGAAAGTTGTGTAGATACTTCAATGGACCAACCACATACAACCCCCACACTCTCCCGGTTCACCGAGTCATACTAAGGTGGTTCGATTGAGAACAAATTTTGAATTGTCTGGTTTTTTGATTGCTAATATATTATAATACAACTCTCACTTTTTGCAGTTTGTAATGTACTACATACTAATATACAGATAGCAAAATTAGATATATGACTAAGCAATCAATCAATCAATCAATTAAAGCAAAGTGGTTTCCCTCTTTAAAAATTTTTGTCTGTCAACAAAACCATTAAAGTCAAGTGTCATTTTATAAGTAGAATGGATCTTTTTTGAGTTTGGTTAGACAGGAATTTATTTAGTCAACCTCATTTAATGTTTTTTTTTTGTAATTTCCTACTGGTTAATTCCCATAAATTAATTTTCAGGATAACTTTAAGTACTTCTAATATAATTTTCTGCACAATTGTATGTATTTAGCCAAAAAGTTGTGAGATTATTAAAAGTAAAAATAAAATAAATAAAAAAGAGCTGACACTGCTTTTTAATACTTTTAATACTTTTGGTAGACCAGACATGAGAAACACAAAGATGTTTTAGGCCTAATATGGAATTGTTGATTTGATATTGAAGAATTATTTTATTTTATGTACTTGTTTCATTGGAAGTAAATAAATATTCCATTGAACTTGATTACAGAATATGCAAATTAGTAAGATCATGTGAGCAATGGATGTAGTGATTCGGTCATCTCTGCTAAAATAACAGTGCTTCATCAACATAAATTGTGTCTTGTCACCAATCGAAAGAACCCAATTAAGAAAAGATTTGAAAATGAAAATCATGATGCTTACATCTGGAATGCAATGGACCGTGGCATTTGGAAACACTTGACACTTAGGATCAATAACTACTTGGTTAACAAGTGAGCTGTCAGCTTGATATATGTTAGAATCATCATTCACCAGATCTCCTGCTCCTATCTCAGCAACTTCCATCGGTGATTCTTCACCTTCTAGAAAACGCCCAAGCCGAATGTTCTCTGAAGAAGGAAATTAGATACTAGTATATTTTTACAAACATATACTGAGATGAAAAGCTATGGTTTAAACTATGGGTCCCCAAGTGACTGCAAATAGTACTTTTGCAGTCACTGAGGGACCCATAGTTTTAATCCAGAGCCTTTCACCTCAGTATATATTTGTTTTATACTGAATTCATACCTTCTTGTTCATTGATTGAGTTCAGTGTAGCACTGAACACTGCGGTCGCAACTGGTACAAGCGCCGGGTCACATGAGATAGCGCCATCTGGTGTTGAAATTGGGACAGAATCCGTAAATAGTCTTTTACTATTTACAAATCCGTAAATATTACTTTGGTGGTTGGATTATGTTTGATCATGTGGCACGCTTTTAACCAATCAGTGAACAAGGATAAATCAATCCAGTATATAATAAGTGATAATACCAAAGACATTCATCAACCATAAAGGATGACTACAATGAAGACACCTTCTTTACAGTAAAGTTGAATTATTCATTAACAAATTAAAAAAAAAAAAAATTCTCACAGTAAGTTTAGCCAGTATAGTATTAATTTTCAATAAGTTATATCAATATAATTAAAAAATAAAAAAGGTCTTAAACACAATGAGGAATCAAAGATATTTCAACAAAACTTCCAAAATACAATCAGTTGTAAATAACATGTTTGCTGCTAGTTCATCTAGTAAACACATGAAAAGCATGCTAACAGAAACAGGCATGCTATACTGATGACATGGTAGTGCTTGGTGCAGTGAAAACAGACTTCCAACAGAGAGGTTCCGAGTGTAAGACATATGCTTGCCAGTTTGTTAGTGTCCTTGGGTAACACTTCAGTATATCTAGTTGTAAAATGCATACTCATTGACAGACTAGTGTCTCACCATTGCAGGTATATGTGAAGTCTCACCACAAAATGAGTCTCATGGTAGGAAAATCTAAAATTGAGTTATTGGTACCTTCTAATAGAGTATAATATAAGGTGTATTCTACACTTTAAATGACATTTATTGGATAAGTAGGTCCCGAGATATGAGCATTTGAGGTTTTCATGTATGGAAACATAATTTTGAGAAAATCGCCAATAAAACAATTTGAAAAATAGACAATTAAAAGACAATAAATCTCAGAAAACCTGCATGAAGGCCACTTTCATGCATGAAAACTGACCTAAAACATACATTGTGATGAAATATAGTACCATAGCACTCATAATTGGTTAAAAATAAATTTCTCAAAAATTTGACTTCAGACCTATTTTGTTATCTCAATTTGATCTCATCTACGATGTGGACCTCACATATCATAACAGAGAAACTGTGTAGCCCGTGTCTTATTGGCTTGGTAAAGCTTTACTCTAACATAATGAATGCACAACCTCACCTTTATTTACATGCTGTTTTAAAAATATTCTCTGTTGCTTCTTTTCTTCTTTATTCATTCGTCTGTTGTTATTTTGCTTTGGACACTCACACTTCATATTTTCATTTTCTATTGGTTTCAATTGACGTTTCCGACACTTCCTTATATGGTATGATCCATCAGCTAGTACAATGCATTCTTTAGCCTAAATAATAATATATAATACTATTATAAATAAATGGAAATAATATAGTTATGTACTAAGTATACAACATAGAAGGTTATATGTACAAAATACTACCATTAAGATACTGAATTGTCTGATGGAATACTTTTTCTTGCACAAGAGGGAAAGGCAAACAACTTACCATTCATATTAGGGACAGGTGCACTCTTTCCATGAATCAGGAAGCATAACTGTAAAGTGTGTTGTGCGATTACATTCATGGCTAAAGATAACCTGATTAATGAACTTCCAATGACCCAAGATATGATCAGTATAAACGCGTTTGATCGCCAAGTTTGTCTCACAACAATGTGATAATATTCTACTATTTAAAAACAAAGAACATTCACTCAGTGTTCTCTGTTCAAAAATATATAAAATTAGTATTTATATAGTAACTATTACTGATAATGACTCCAAGTGGTCCCACAAGTTATGGTAAAGGTGTATTGGGATATGGCATACAGACATGGCGATGGTTGAACATAGCATGGTAATGACTACAAGGTGTTTATTACAAGTTGAAAAGAATTTAACTGAAAAGAAATAGAGGCATGTTGCAAAATTGAAGAATTAAGTTAATATTGAAGTCATATTAGACTTGTTGTAAGCTTTAAAATTAGGGGTCAATTGTATATTTGCTTATTTCTCAGTAACTTCCTGTGCGACAATTTGATGGTTTTCCATGCCTTGCCCCAATTGACAATTTTATGTAGAAAAATTGATATTACTGATAACCATTATGCTGCCCTCTAGAATTGGATAAAGTTAAATGGTCCATGTTCTTGTTTGTTAGCAGAACTGAAAGACATCCAGCATATTTTGATTAAACATGTAGACCTAGTATGGATTGTGTGGTCAGCTGACACAGTGTTATAAAGAACCGAAGGACTACAAGTTTAAATCACGTCACAGTACTTGATTAATTTGTTTGGTTTTAAGACATTTTAAGTTTGTACTAATGGAAAATATGTTGACAAATTTATATCTTATTAGATCTTCCAATCTACTTGTCAAACAGTTTGGGGTGTGTCTGTTAGTAAGTTCTTTTTACGATTGCTATCCCATATAAAGCAGTTTGGAAGAGCAAATTAAGATAACCAATTTCAAATAATTAGAATGTCCATTGGACAAAAAATAAATCTAAAAAAAACTCCCCCAAAAAACAAAACAGCCAAACCCTACTGTGGAGGGACTCAAACCCATGAAATTTGCAAATTTGCTTTTTGTAGAATGGTGATATTAAACTGTGCTTGAACCAATCAAGCCATTCAAACCTCTGTTGATATTGACCCTATTTTACAATAATTGACGAAATGCGTAAATTGGCGATGCTGAATGCTTTTAAATTTGTAGTCACAACATCAACAACCAGAACAGCAAGAACATGAGTGAGGTTCTAAGGTCTGCTTCGCGCGGACTTAAAAGGAAGTTGCATAACTATCTCAAGATCTTCTGACGTCATCTGACATCTTTAATTGACTGAACCAGCACATTATTTTATAATTCATGCTCAATTATATTTTTTATTAGATTCAAACCAATTTTCCAGATATTTTTTACTAATTCTCTTGCCTTCGCAACATTGCTTACCACTTCCTAATGTTTCTGATTGCTACTCACTCATGTTCATTTCTGCCTCCAGGGCGGTGCGAAAATGAATAGCTTACTTGAGTTTCACACACAGACTACAGTATTTTGATGACAAAGTTACCTGTTTTGGTTTACATGGTGGTGCATATTCAAGTTTCTCACATTCTTCTCGTAATTTTTCTCCTTTAGAGGTCTGACTATTCTGCCTCTCTGTCTTGTTGTAATATCGCTCTAGTTCCTCATCAGTTCTCCTGTTAAAGGAATTAATTAAATTACACATTTGTCTTTTCTAATGGCTATACAGTATATATAGGCTACCACAAACAACTGAAAATTGTGTCTATGATGACTTATAAAGTTCAAAACAAACAGATTAACAATAATTATGTTTTAATTATTGGTGATAATATAGAAGTAATTAACAACAAATAATTTGGGACTGTTATCTATGACAAATTAAAGTGGAGTAAAAATACAGATTTTTTTTAAAGAAAAGAAAAATTTGCATCTAATGTGACAACTTAAGAAATTGAATGTAGATAATGAAATTATTACGATGTTGTACAATCAATAAAGCGTGATTTTTTTTTGCTATGCAGTATTAAGAAGTGGATTTAGTGACAAATTGTACAAAGCCAAAATATTAAATGGCCCTGTTAAAGATGTAGCTTTCAAATTTGATTAGTCAGTACTAACATTGGTCAAAACAAATCAATTCACAGTTACAGGCGAGGACCTAAATGGGGCCCACCCGGTCCAAGCCCTTCCTTTTGACTTGGACGTTGAACTTTGTGAAAATTGCTTCTCAGATACCCTAGAAACACATCTTGTTTGGAAATGGGCCTGGAGAGGACCCTTAATCCCTACAAAACACAAAATTTGGAACCGGGCCCCCCTCTATATGGGATTGGACCCCTCTATTCAGCTCTGCTGGATCCACCCCTGCAGTCACCCTGTTTGCTGAGCACAACTTCCTCAAATCAGGAGGACGATTACATACTGATAGATTGATTATAGTGATCGCACAATCAATTTCCAATTTTGTTTTTATATGAAATATTGGACAATAAAAGTTCTGGAATTTGAATTTTAAAATAGTATCCATGATAACAATTAAATAATTAATATGGTGTAAACAATTATACTATGCACTTTTACAAATCATTGAGTCTAAATGGAGTTAGCTAGATTTTTAAGTTTCCTGAAAATAAAATTCGCTGGTTAGGCAAAATACTTACATACTGTATCGTCACTAGTATAATCTATAAATAACTATATGGTAGATGTTAAGGTAAAGACATCATGTAAATTGCGAAGCATAGTTTTTGTATACTGGTTTCATCACATTTCAGCATTGACAATGTTAAAAAGCATCATATGGTAGGTGACATCCTGTGGCTTTTTACAGAGTTTGTACCTATACTTGCATGCTACATTTAGCCAACTTGTATCCATTTGTGAATGTTAATAGTGCTTCCATACATGCTAATAACATATTTAAACAGATAAATATATCATTAACAAAATATTCTGATACCTAAATTACTAGGACTATCTCTACTTTACATTATTTAATTTATTACTTAAATTTCATAACAAAATATTGAAGATAAATATAGTTTATTACTTACGACCTCTCCACAAGAAAGGTATCTCTCCAGGGCTCTGATCCTACATAACGAAAAACTTTTCTCTTCTTTCCATTTGGACCCTTTTTATTTCTAAACAGAAGAAAAATTAACCATTAAAGAGGAATAATATACACCAACATCAACAAGCACCACAAGCTTTAGCATTCTGACAAAAAAAGTAGAGCATAAAACATTTTCTTGGTTAGGCAGCCATTTTACTTGAATTCTCATATTTTATTAATTGGCTTTAGGCTATGCTTTAATGGAATGCAAGAAGTCACAGTAATGCATTTAATTTAAGAAATGAATTTACCATCAACACCATAACCTTTCTATTTAATAAATAAACAAAAATTTTAATTTCTTATTTCTGGTTTAAAGTTCATCCAATCCATCAAATAACTCTACCAATTCATATAACATACCTAATGCATTTGTTAAAATTGTAGATTAAAGTTGACAAATTAGTTGCCAAGAACTTTATACAAAGTCAACGACCTAGTTAACATTAATCTCTCATAAGTCATTACTGTCTTCAGCTCCATCCTCAGGCATTCTCATCTGTGGTTTTACTACTTATTTTAATATTATTTTATAGGAAGCAATTCGGAATGCATAAATCCTGGTGTGGTTTACTATCAACAGTTTCGCCCAGCAGCCTAAGTCAAGTGACTAGTATTGTTTGTTCTAGTTAATCAACTTTCCTTATTGATGGTGAAGTTGGTGGTTTATGATCAACTCCTGTTTACTTCAATCTTCTCTTTAAATAAAATAAAATGAGGTTATTGCCCGCTTCTGATTCTTAAATTTAAACAACCCACACTTGAAAAAAAAAATACTAAAGTATAGTACAGATGATATAGCTCCAATTGCTAGTTCAATTAAAGTCATCAAAGGCCCATAACTGTAAATCTTCCAGTAAGTAATTTGGAGTATATTACATTGAATTACCATTACATTTTAACAGGATTCAGTGAGGTGATTACTATAAAGAACATTTTATTTGAGTGGTGCTTATTAACACAAAAACATGTGTGATAATTTCAATTCTAATGTTGCCTATCTCACATATAAAATAACATTCAGATGGATATAATCAATTTTATAAAAATAAATTGTGCTCTTTATTAATTTGAACATTACTTGTAATATTCATTATGAAACCCCTCAAAGTGTTTTATTACACACACACGGGTAATATTTCATAAGCAGTATGGTGCCTATTTGTGAGTGAAAGTTAGCTGGCAAAAATCTTGTTCATTTTTTATAATATATTATGCATGGAAAGAATCTATGGCCAGTGGAATAGCACATATTGCAGAGCAGTGCTCATTAATGACAGAGCTTATTATAGTGCAGCACTTTTCCAAGCTCAATTCTAATTTGTGGGTGGCACATAATTGAGAGCAACAATTAATGGGAGACTGAGCATACATTATTTTATTTCAGGATTTACTCTAGGGCAGCAAGTATTCAAGGAGTATATTTGCAGGCAGTATTTATTCAAAGGCAACACTAAGTCTTATTCAAGGGAAACACTTCGGGCCACACTTACTCGAGGGCAATGCTTTGAGGGCAACACTGAATTGAGGGAATCACTTAAAGCAGCAATTAGGGTAGCATTTGTATAAAGGCAGCATTTAGTTAAGGACAGTGTTTATTCCAGAGCAGTACTTATTCCTGAACAGTGCTTATTCCAGAGCAGTACTTATTCCTGAACAGTGCTTTGATTATTCCACAACAGTGCTTATTCAAGAGCAGTACTTATTCCAAAGCAGTGATTATTCCTAAACAGTGCTTATTGCTATTCCAGAGCATTTTTCATTTCACAGCAGTTTATTCCTGAGCAGTGCTTATTCCAGAGCAGCACTTGAGGCCCTTGCTTATTTCAGAGCAGTTTTTATTCCTAAACAGTGTTTATTCTAGAGTGGTGCTTACTCCAAAGCAACACTTATTGTTGTGCATATAAAGCATTGCTTTCTCCACAGCAGTGCTTATTCCAGAGAGATGTATATTGGAGGGCAATGCTTTTGGATATATGTTTGTGGATATATGTGCATCTTCCTACTTTCTAAAGTTGCACAAAAATTGTCTCGTTGAGGTATCACTGATGATTTCTTTGGTAATTCTTCATTGCTAGGCTAGGCTCAGTAGTAGATTGTATCCTGCAAGATGCCATCACTGTATCATAATATACTCTATAAGCATAATTATGTGTATGTGTATTTAGAACATATTTATTGCACTGATGGTTACTAGATTTAAACATTTTACCAAAACAAAGCAATGTTAAATCAATATTATATTCAAAACAGTTAAACTTGGATTTTTATTTTGAAGAACTTGGATTATGAAAGTATTAATGAGCCTTTAAATCTATAAAACTTTGAATTTTTAAGTTTATTGTTAGTTACTTTATCAGCCAAGTTTACACTGTATGTAGCAATTACCTACTTTTGTATGAATAACAATGCTGCCACCCCTAGACTCACATTGAGTCTCGGTATAGTAACATACATTATGACTGGCATGTTTTCAATTTGGCTATGAAGTGAATTGAAACATCACAATGTACACTGCATGCGTATTAGCATGTTTTCAATTTGACTGAAGTGAATTGCAACATCACAATGTACGGTATTGCATATATTGGCATGTTTTCAATTTGGCTTTGAATTGAATTGAAACATTACAATGTATTACATGTGTATTTGATATAAACATGTTGTGAATTGAATTTTATATACTACAGATAAATATTATGAAAACGATATGAAAAATAATTTAATTTATAAAAGATGTATCAATAAACATTTAAATGTCATAATGCAAAACAGTTATAACATGCTATACTTGAGATAATCTATTACAATTACTATCTACTATTAGATTCTAAATTGTTAATTCAATTTAATAATTATGATAAGTGGCTAAAAAGATGCTTGACATTCTGTACAATACAGTGAAATACCAGTAATTATACCTAAGTAATGGGATAACAATTATAAAGATGAACAATAACATTGTAAAAGAAAGATATATAAAAAAATACAGATAAATAACAAAACATACTTTATAAAAAATAAAAATTTAATTATTACACCTATTTATTTCAAAGCTCAGAGAAATGATTGGTCGATTTTCTTCATTTTTATTTCAGAAATACACTTTAAACATCCAATTTCAACGTAAGTTTAGATTTATTATTACTAATAATAACAATAATAATAATTAATTACATTTTTATATAGCACCTTACACAGTAAAATCTCAAGGAGCTGTGGACCGGATGTTACACATTCATAAAACTTTCCCCCTAAGGGTCCCGTCATGTCCTGCTGCCCGAATAACGGGCGCTACATTCTTCTGTCCACATAGCAGGAGATGTATGGACCAGTACACCGGGGTAACCCCCTACTCATCTCGAAGATGTACTGTGTTATAGTGTATGAGCTTATAGTCCTTATCCGAGAACAACTGTTCTACCACCAGAACCATGGTGCAAGCGGGCCTTGAACCCAGTTGTTTTTGCAATGGCTCATGGTTCCCCTGCCTTAACTGCTCGGCCAAACTCGCACAGATGTTAAACTTCCATTGAATAGGCCCAAAGTGCACTTCCACGGAAGCTATCAATAAACTAAACCAATCAAATCACACCCTACTGCTAAATTATGTCAAAAACAGTGTGCTACAGTACATCACAGAAGTTTGAAAGCGTGATTTCCAAAATTGTCTAGTAATGTACACTGTTCCATGAAAGTGTCATCAAAGTTTTGAATTTATCACTGGACAGAAGTAAATTTAATTAATTTAATAAATTTAAACACATTGATGGAAATATTAGGCTAAATAATATAGTTTAATCATTTGTACGACAAAAGTATATTGAAAATACAATAATTATGAAGCAATTGTCATCATTTAACTTAAGATAGTGAAGGCTGGCAGCAAACTTGGACACGTATATCTGCCGGAGGCTACAATCCTACAGTAATTGTTAAATAATAAATCCACGATGTTCAAAACAAAACTCCATTAACAATTAAAAAATGAATAATACAAAAGATGGTGAGTTTTGGGAGAGTTGGATACATGTGAAGTCCTTAAGGTTGGGTTAGTCACTTTTATTGCTTGATTGCTTTTTAGGCGCTATTGACGTCCCATATATGAGGGCTCACCACAAAGTGAGTCGCATCATAGGTGAGTTCAAATTGAGACAATCACCAAAATAGGTATGAAGTAAATTTTTTGAGAAATTTTGTTTTAATCAATTATGAGTACTATGGTACTTGTATTTTATTATAATATACTTTTCAGGTCAATTTTCATGCAGGAAAGTGTTCTTCATGCATATTTCCAGAGATTTATAGCATTTTTAATTGTTTATTTTTCTATTGCTTTATTGCAGATTTTCTCAAAACCGTGTTTCCATACATGAAGTCCATTTAAAGTGTAGATTATAGATTATATTATGCTCTATTAGACGGTACCATTAACTCAATTTTGGATTTTCCCACCATGAGACTCGTTTTGTAGGGAGACATAACATATTCACTTCTTTTAGTTTAGCCATAAGGCCTGTTAAAGTAATTCATGCATGACCAGGAAAACACTGTGCCAAATCGTATACTTGATTGAATTCGAAAATCGTGTGATACCATTACATCACACATTAATCAAAGTTTGGCGTTCAGAATTTGGCCTACCCGGGCCTTGGCAACGTGATGGAGGATTGCAACTGCACAAGAAATAAGAACCAAGTTTTTTTTTTATTATGAATAGGACAAAATTACAATTGTGAGAATACTTTTCAGGTATAATTTGATGTTTGGTAGTCCTCTCAACTGGTGATGGGTTTGGCTCATTTATTCGAGAGGGAAGAATTTTGATTGGTCAATTCTACTAGAAAACATTTATTTCGATCTGCCCACTTGCCAAATACGGAAGGGCATGATTACATCATCCTGGTAACCTGGTACTGTATAGTATTTTACAAGCCGCTTATACAGCTAAATAGCATAGACCGATTGTGATCCTTGGTGGCACTGCATAGTTAAAAAATAAAAACGATTTGGGGCAAGTCTATGGAATGGCGATATTTTAATAGGAAGATGTACTGCCACTTGAAATTTGACAGTCATACAAGTTGATTTGGAAAATGACTCATTCTGTAGAAATATTATATTAGTCATGTTCTTCAAAGTAGACATTCAACTGTAAACCCATTCCAAATGCTTAAGTAATGCCCCACTCAAATGCTAATATAACCTAATGAATACTGACAGCTTTGTTTGTGTATAATTTAATTTACTCTCAAACACCCTAATATTACATAACGATGAAGATTAATTTTGATGATTTTGACAAATCATCTTTATGTGTTATGTTAAAAACCATGTTAATTAATTTAAGTATAATACAGTACATACATACTACAAGCAATGACATACATGCCATCATTCAATATTTCAACATTTTATCATCATCATCATCATTTCTGGTGATGACTTTATTTCACTATTTCTGATGATAACAATAAATGTTGACATACTGAATCCTAGCAGCATGTACACCATAATATTATACTCTCCTAATTGAGATGATTAGTGGAACTTTCAGTTGATGTTAATTTCAGTGGCGGATCTAGAGGGGGTGAATAGGGTGGCCAGCCACCCTCCTTCATTCTCGGACAAAAAATTAAAAAAAGAAAAACAAATAAAATAAGGAAAAAAATTACAGAACGGCGACATTATTAAGGCCAGAGACCTCTATAAAGTGCCCAAACAGTTCCATTCAAAAAGAAATATTACTTTGGATTATGTTTGATCATGTGCCACACTTTTAACCAATCAGTGAACAAGGATAAATCAATCCAGTATATAATAAGTGATAATACCAAAGACATTCTTCAACCATAAAGGATGACTTACTATGAAGACACCTTGTTTACAGTAAAGTTGAATTATTCATTAACAAATTAAAAAAAAAATAATTCTCACAGTAAGTTTAGACAGTATAGTATTAAATTTCAATAAGTTATATCAATATAATTAAAAAAATAAAAAAAAGCTCTTAAACACAATGAGGAATCAAAGATATTTCAACAAAACTTCCAAAATACAATCAGTTATAATTAACATGTTTGCTTCTAGGTCATCTAGTAAACACATGAAAAGCAATTGAAAAACAGGCATGCTATACTGATGACATGGTAGTGCTTGGTGAAAAGAAAAAAAAATCTTCATATTTTCTGAGGGGGGGGGGGCGCACCCCCTCATAGGCCCACCACCGCTTGGTGCTACACACCTTGCCCACCACCCCCTTTTTCAAAATCCTAGATCCGCCATTGCATTTAATGTATACAAAAGAACAAAACATTCAAAATGAGAACAAGACAAAGATCACAATGACCATAAAATAATGCTTCATTTATGATAATTATTAGTTAAAGTATCAAGTAAAGTATAGCTAATTTGAAGGTATTCTGGTTTGCCCCATGAGAAGTGTGATTTGGACAGTGGTGTCCAGAAACTATAATTAGTCATTTTATTGTTTTAAAACAAAAAAGTGCTTTACTACTCTGTCCTACCCATCATGTCTTTGGAATAAATAAGCAAACATTCTCAACTCAAAGAAAACAAAAGCAAATTACAACAATAAATAAAATGTCAGAGCTATGATCATGGTAATTCTATATTGGTATGGAAAATCAAATGAAAAAAATTATAGTAATGCATAATAAAAGCATATAAAAGCAAGCATACACATTCTGTCAACTCAATGTTAAACACAAACATAACAGTAAACAAAATAAAGTGTCAAATTTGACCTCTGTGATCAACATATACATAATACATGTTACAACTGGTAACATAACAATAACATAAATTAATGTGCCAAGCTTCAAAACCGAAAAATATGCAAAATTAAAATGCAAAATGCAAAGTGAGTAAGGATGTATTGTGTGCAAATGCAACTGAAGACCTACTTGAACTTCCAGCATTTTTGCTCCAACATTCCGAGATCTTTCCATTTACATTGCCTGTGCAGCAAAAGCTAAACATAAGCTAACTATAGCACTAATAATAAATATGTTCTACATGCGGTAGGGACTGAGGAAAAGGTTCTCACACAGTTCATGGGCCAAGCTGCGCTCATTCTCACCATTTGCCAATTAGTCCTGAGCTACATTTTGAAATTGGCTAAATATCAAAGGTCCTCTTTAGCCATTTTAGCTAAGATTTAAATCAGAACTATTCCCTAGACCTACGTTATTAAGCAATTTAAAGATCCTGGGGAATAAAAAAATTCCTGAAAACTCCAGGGCAATCCTGGAGATTTTGGAAGGTCTGATATGGGGCTGTCCATAAATTATGTAGTGCACAGGAGGGTGGTTGGGTATGTAGATATTTGAACATTTATGGAAAAATGCATGGAAAACCTAACAGCAAAATGTGTTTTTTTTCTCTTGATCTTCAAATAACATATTTATAATCAGAATGCTGTCTGAACCATCCATTATTAGGATTGGCCTATACATTGCATTAGTTACACCAATAAAATGGGTCTGAACACAATACATACATTCTTGCATTTGTGTATGTAAGTAACTTATGGTAATCCACTGCAAGTACAGACACAAAACATTATACATTGCATAATGTTAAACCATTCTTTAGTTTAGTTTGAACATACTTTGAATGAATTAATAGTCAATACAATGCATGAAAGTAGATTTTAGGATTATCTGACAGAGCTCCCAAGAGATTTAGATTCACCTCTGGTTCAACTTCAGGGCTTCAGGAAATCACACATCTTCTCAAGTAATTATAATTTATGCAGGATTTCTGTTAGATTATGAATACACCTAGGTATCAAAGTTAACTAAATTGGGAAATTTTTATGTAAAACTATGAATAGCTTATATTAATTTCTTTTTTTACTGAAGACAACATTTTTGCTTAAACATTTAACATCTAAAGGTAAAAGTAGCAAGAGATTATCTTTCAAAATTATTTTTGCTCATTTTGAGATTCAAATGTTAGCAATTAAATGTAAATAAATTCAGTCCATTTTTTTCTTTGACTATTTATGTTTTGATTTTCTATAATTGATTGATTGATTTATCCTGTCCCTGCATTTGTGAACAACCATAGAGTTAAATATAAGTACACAGAATTTACCAGGTAAAGGCTGCCACACATGTTAGCCAACGGTGCACGTCAACAGTCACTTGTGCTGCCACTGCACATGTTCACTAAAATTTTGTAAGGTGATGGCGCAGCACAAGATTTTTAACATTTTTGATATTCAACTCATGGCGACGGAGCACCATGTGCAGAAAATGAAAGACAATAGCTCAAGTGTTCTCATGCCTTCATAGTTTAATGCCTGTGAACAGACATAGATGTGATTAAGGCTCACAAATACTTAGCAACGTGGACCTGTTGCCATATAAACACTTGCATGGTGCATTGCAAAGTGTGAAGGTAAAGCTTACATCCCCAGCACGCATTGCACCATCGGCATGAGTAGCTATTAAATTTCAAACATGTTAAAAACCTTGAGCTGTACCGTCGCCCTCTGCATATGTGAGGTATTGATGTGAAGTGGCGGCACAAGTAACTGCTGGAATGCGCCGTTGGCTCATGTATGCCGCTCACTTAAATGTAACTCTCCAAACTAAACTGTCCTGAAAATCAAACAAATTTGAGTCATCCGAGGGTGGACTGTACACTATCTAGAATTATATGTAACTCTATGTGAACAACACACTGGCAGCTTAAAAGCCTTTTAAGTGCATAAAATGTGCAAATCAAAACAAATTACATACAACAAGCATGCAAAAGCAAAGTACAACTGCACTTTTTACAGGCTGTGGTAGACATAACAAGTAATAAATACTTGTTAGAATTTTAATGGACCTTAGTGCTTATTTATATAGTAATAGTATAAAGTAGACTAACTACTTCTTGTTAAGTTTCTTACTTAACTTCACCCAAGAAGAATGGGTTGTAATGGATAGCAAGTAAGTTAAGTATTCACTAAGAACTGACTAATGGATCAAAACAAGACCCCCAGTGAATGGTTATTAAATTGCAAGTATACTTTTGGGAATGTGTTAATTGACACGACCCTCGTGATCAATTTAAACTTTATAAATGCAAACTTAAACAAAGTGTTGCTGTAAAATTGTAGTACATGGTGCATACCGATCAAAAAAATAAATTACACAAAAAAACTCATTAATTTAATTTTAACATATAGCTCAACACTTAAGATTATTTCTATCATAAACAGTAGGCCTACATAGTGCTTTCAACTCACAGTACCAGAACTCCTTAGGCATGGTTTCCTGCCAATAGTAAAACATGCCGTTTTGTAAAGCCACTTTGATAATCATCAACAACTTGAAAATTTAGATATATCATTTTTGACTAACAAATTTCCATTCTTCACTAAACTGTGTGCAATTAAATTTGTATGCATTCATGATGAATCAATATCAATTAACACAGTTTAAGGACTTTCAAGTACAATATGATTGTATAAGTATGTATCGTTCCCCATCAACTAAAAACTTTTGAAAACATAAAAAATACCAATATGTATGATTGTTAGGCCCAAAACATAAAATTATCATAACAGAAAATATTGCCCAGCAACCATCTATGAATCCTTAACAAAATCTTCAAGTTGACCTCATTTCAACTTTAACCCCTTCTTCTGTCAATCATTCTTTTTTCAAGAAACAACATTTTAAATCAAAATTTTGGGGATTTACAATCAATGACAAGCAACCAGACTTTATTTACTATTTTTACAAGCCTATAAAATCACTTAAAATATGGCAAAATAATTTATGGTTTATATAAACTCCTCACAATGCATTTGTCCCACATTTTTTGATGAGAATTTTAGGCCTATTTCTTCTTATACATGTTGATTATTTGTTATTTAAGTACTTACCGATTACCAGGTTGTCTGAATAGATTTAAGATGGATACTCCATCCATGTGATCTGGTATCAGGACCCCTGCCATGTCAAGTATAGTGGGTGCAATGTCTATGCTTAGTACAATGTTTGGAACTCTGTTGGTAAAAAAAATCATTACTGTAATGTTATACGCTAGGTTTTATTTAATTCATTAACATTTTATTCTAGGCCTTTTGCAATTTGCCAGTACCATTATATAATTGAGAATCCAGCAAATTACCTGTACCTATTATATAGGTGGTTAGACCATTGCAATTTTCTGGTACCCAATATATAGTCAGGTAGACCATAGCAATTTGTCAGTACCCATATGTTTGTGCAGACCCTAGTAATTTGCTGGTATCCATTCTATAAATTACAGAGAATAAAGTGCAATTCAAAATGTAAGATTTTATTGTCATATACAAACGACACATTACATTTTTCCTGAACTAAATATGAAATGTTCAATGTAAATACAAAACACAATAAGTAACATCAATTTAGGCAAAGTAAAATTAATTACTAGTTTCTCGTCCACGCCCTCATCGATTTTTGGAGCCTCATGGATTTTTTTTACTATTTGC
>JAOTQE010053704.1:0-20411 GCA_025631205.1 Nesometra sesokonis
AATACGAAAAAACATATTATACAACACATAGTAGGCCGAGTTTAGCGTAGTAAGACTAAAAAATGTTGATGAAAAAAAGGGACTTTTCCCTTTTCGTGCTTTTCCGCGTACGTACGTCATATAGGTTGACGGTAGCTTTTATTTCACTGAACCCCGAATTTACGAATCCTTTCAATTACGAACGCCATCGGGCCCGTGCTGTACGTAATTGAGGGGTTTTACTGTATTAAGAAAATTAACATCAGCCTCTGCTTTTGTAGATTTCTTCAAAAGCTTTTAAAGCTTACAAAAATCAGACTTTCTCACATCGCTATGGCAACTAAAATCACAGATGATTAAACAAAAAAGTTTGAAGAGAAATTGAGATACACACAAATGTAATGAAAATAAACAATTTCTTAACGAATATGTTTTTTTGCTATGTCACACAGTCATCTACAGTAAAACTAAAAAGAACAAAAAACATTACTAAATAAACCTTAGCTTATGCTAGATCTTCATTGCATATTCCTCTGTTAATTCTACGTGGAACTAACAAATGAATTAGACTATAGTTCTTAAATAGTTGTACACCTGAACTGGTAATATGTCAAATCAAGTAGGAAAAAACAAGTGTCATGCTGCCCTCTGTTGTAAAATTAATCAATATTATGGTTCTTTATAGTGTACCTGAGTTTATTGAGCAGGCTCAGATCCAGCAGAGCTGGATAGAGGGGACCTGATGCCGGATAGAGGGGTGGTGGGGGGGGGGGGAAGTAAAAAATTTTGTGTTATTTTTAGGGGTCTAGGGTGCTTGGCAGGCCAATTTTCAAACAAGATGCATTTCCTGGGTATCTGAGAGGCAATTTTCATAGATAGTTTAATGCAAACAATGAGTTTTTTTAAGTTAAAATGATATTTGACCAAGTCAAAAGGTGAGGGGGAGGACTTGGTCTGTCCCCTCCCCCTCCCTTGAATCTGCGTCTGTTGAACTGTAGGGTCTGTTGTTTATAGTGTCTTAAATGCCTTTTTAATAGAGCATCCAAGTCTCCAGGATTTTTCCTGGAGTCTCCATGAATTTTGGGTTATCTACTGGACTTCCCAAATTGACAGAGATTTTCCAGGTTATTTTTACTTCAGGAAATAACCCAGTTTTATGACACTTTATTCAAAATTACCCTACTTTTTAAAAATATGAATATAGTTCGGCAGTAAAGCCACTATGAAATAGTGAACAAACAGAATGTTAAAAGTGACAAAACATGTCAGAAATTATTGTTTCATAACAAACAAGGTGATAAGCTTATAAATATGAATATTGTTAAAACCTTTTACGAAGGATACACATTAAAAACTGTTGTCGGATAACTACAAAAAAAATCTCCAGAAATTTAAACTAAAGTAATTCTCAAGTTGGCCTCTTTTTTACCACCAAGCTAGGTGTAAGTGGTTCTCAGACCAATGCTGTGATTTTTAGCTGTAGGTCATATTTCGTTAAGCCCCATTGACTCTTGCACGCATTTGGTTTCTGCATAGTTTGTGCAGTGACACAAACTGAAGCGTGCCAATGTAGGAATCAATGCGTGGCAAATTGCATAAAGGTGTGGGAGGTTGTGGGAAAATGCGTGAAATGTGGGAAAAATGTTTGAACAATTTGTAAACTGTGCACAACATATGCGCAGTGGGCCATGCCAGTGCCACTACAGTACGACTACTTGGCACGCACTTACACGCATTCAATGCGGGGCATTGCAGGATCAAAGTGCGTTCAAGTATCAACCTTAACCGCTTGACCATACCACTCAGATTCTTATAAAAGACTTCAATGCTAGACCAAATATCTTAAATATCTTAACTTTATTATCCAAAACATTTTATGCTTTGTCGAATAATCTTAATTGTATTCATCCAACTCCCATAATGTTGCCTACAGCATTCACTCATCTGCTATTTTCCAGTGTATTGGTCATTTCTACCTACACAAATTAAAAGTAATGCTGTTCTCTGTAATTCCGAAAGCTTTTTTTAATTTTAAGGTGTATATTTTTAATACTAAATAATCTATATTTAATTTTCAACTATTGTATTTTATCCATTGTTGCTTTATGTCTGGGATTTCAGGTTCATGAGCCATAGAGCAACATCTCTTTAGAAGTCCCATGACTTTGTGTTTAAATAAATAATTAACATGGAATGAAGATGTTATCAATTTTGAAAAACAATTCATTAAAATATAATGAAGTAACACTGTGATTATTATCTGTGCCAACCGCCTCCCGAAGAAAAACGTTAATAATTTATTGCCAAATTTATATTACTCTACACCAAATAAATAGGATAATTTTAAGACAATTCCTATATTTAATAATGACAAACTATAACAGATCTAAAATTACCTTATAGTTCTCCAGGTGATGATAAAAATAAAGTTTACAATGCAAGTATCTTAACATAAAGTGGTAAGTGGGTGTGTTACCATGCCAAATATAAAAATAGAAATAGCATTCTAGCATTTTCTCCCACAAGTTCAGGATATTTTCTTCACTTTTTAGAATACATTATGAAATAATTAACTTTTACATTACCTGAATACACAATCTGTAATAACTGTCATTTTAGTATGTGTTATTTTATTGTGTCTATAATTAGCTTTTACATTAACCTATTTCATAATAAGTGATAATGTGCTATTTTATTATGTATTTTGAAGGAAATCCCAGGCTAATAAGATGTTTCTACAATTGATCATTGGTTTTTCTAGGAAGTGTCCTTCACAAATGAATCATGTTCATGTATTAGGTTTATTCTGAGAATTTGAGACACAGTCTGAGAACAGCTAGTATATCATATGCCTTATTAGACATTAGTAGCACGCAATTCACAATTTACCACAAGTATTACAACATTCACACTTAAAATTGACAATACTCATGTGATTCATTTTATTAACAAGCTCCATTAGGCTGACAAGTTCTTGATAAACTTTAAACATTTGGATACCTCTCTAAGTGTGGTTTAGATCTAACACCTAATTACCCTGAAGGGTATCCAAGGATACTTACACAACAAATGTTTTACTGACAAAAAAAAACCGTAAGAGCTGGGGGGGGGGGGGGCTGTAGCCCCCCAGCCTCCCGTAGTGCCACCACTGCCTGTCGTCTGTTTGACCAATTGATTGGCCAATGCAGACCAATTGACCCAAAGTCAATTTCATTAAAGTGTACAAGGTGTAGCTCCGTTAGTTGCGCTAATCTGGGTTTGCAGGAAGCACAGGTTGCTATCTGGCCTACTAACTTACACTAATCTCTGGCAAGTTCAGACACAATAATAGTTTGTAGCAAAGTTACGCTCCCTTAATTGTTGAGTCTGAACATATGCTATAGTTTTAATTTCATTCACCATGATTTTATAGTCTCACTCACTGTTCTCCCAATTTAAACATGTTTGCTAACAAATTTACTGTAAAACCCTTTATTTTTGCACGCCCTTAATTTTCGCGAATTTCGCAATGACCCGACAATTGCGAAAATTAAGGGCGCGCGAAAATCGGAAAAATGTTTTGGTCAAAAACGATTGCCAACACAGATTTTACTAAAGATATCATAATGTATAAAATAACTGATCTTGTCTCTTTTTGTTTAAATGACAATCATTCACGAATCACGACAAAAATACTACAAACAGTAAAATATATGACTGATCCCCCACGAAAGAGAGCAGAGTAGGCCTGGGCCTATCGCTGCTATCAATATGATTGCAATTGCCGAAATCGGTACCTACCACGGTGTGGTCCCCCGCCAAACAGAAGTCCGATATAGTGAGGCTAAGAAGATCGTCTAAAACATGTTTATTTTGTGAAATAATAATTTTGTTACTATTCGCAAATCGATATGTAATAATAGCATCTCTTATATGAGTTTTGGCTCTCAACATCTTCTTATTATCGATAAAATGAATCCGTATTTTGAAAGCAAATATTTCAAGCGCAGACATTTTGTTCTCAGATGACAAGAATGGTGGCGTTATACGTCGGGGTAGCTTTGCTGTCGGGTCAGTTCACAAACACATGGGCAAGTAAAAAATGATTTGAAACTAAAATAAGACGAAGAATCAGATTTTTAAAGCAGACTTTATTGTCATAAATGACAAAATAAACGATCGTAGCCTAATGAAGGACTGGAATTCTACGTGGAAATTGGTAAATATAATCGTGGAATTTGTCGCGCGAATTCGGCCTAGGCCTAGTTAGGCCTAGCCTGCCAAGGAATTTGATAACAAGGATTGCAAGATCCGCTAGGAAAATTGATAAATCATTCATAGAGGAGGTATTTGGATCGGGCCTAGACTTTGCCATTATGGAAAATTTTAAAAACTAACATCATTGTCTTTAACCAAAACATAAGTTTATAAACAAAATAACAGTCGTTGTGTGCAACATAAAGAATAAAAATCGCAAAATGTTGTTTATTAAAATATCCTGTGGCAAAAATAAAAGGCCGCGCAATGTTTGAAATTGTGATATCGTGAAAATTTAGGGCCGCAAAAACAAAGGGTTTTACAGTATCTAAAATTCAGCTGTGTGCATTTGCCCCTTCAGACGGGTTTTGGGCTTTAAAATTTTGGTTCGCTATCCTATTCAAGTACTGTTATAAAGTCCATTTCATGTTTATAATGTTCACATACTCATCCATTGGTGCTTATCATTGACACTCTCCTCTATGTTCTATTTTTCACCAACACAATTTTAATGTATCTTTAGTTTATTACTTCTAGTAAAATTGATAGTTAAAAAGGCTCTGAAGAATACTGAGTCAATGCATATCTATATGTATACGTATTCTGTACATATTGTTTATCTGTATACATTGACTAAGCAAGGTCATTTAAATTGCATTTTTAAAACATTTTTTGATCATATAGCTTAAAATTGTTAAGGTAATATGAAAGTTGAATGTATAAACTGTATATTTTTTAAATAAAATAAATTTTGAAGAAATTGACCATTTTTATATTTCTGCTTATTGTGGAAAACTAGCATTTGCGACTTATGTCTCATTTGGTTTGGTTCTACCACAAGAAAGTATGATAATGGAAAATGTCCAACTTTCTTGTTTGTAAATTGATTTTTTGCCTACAAATAGATATTTGTTTAAACTTCAAACGTACAAGAATTTATGACATCTGTTTCCAATATTGTATATTGTAAAGTTGAAAAACCTCAATAATTAAACAGATTTATGCACATTTGAAATTTTTTATTCATTAATATTTGTTTTGTTTTGTTGTTCATCTAAATACATAACTATGCTATTTTTTATACTTGTTTGCTTGTCTTGCTTTAAATATTTGTATGTTTTCACTTTATATAATTACTTTTTTGTAAACATTATTAATACTCTTTTAATTGCAAATTCCAATCAGTCTTTCAAACACTATTGGAAATAAATGGGTATTTCAAGTATTGTCTTCGGCTCTTTATAGTTTTGGCTGATTTTTTTTGACATTGCTAATATGTAGCCTTTTTCTGAAAGTGATTGCGATAAAATATTTGGTAATGCAAAAGATAATAGAATAAGATTCAATCTTATTTTACCGATGGGTCTTAGCCTTAAATATGCAAGTCCTAATAACTCAAAACTCATGCATCATTTTTGATTGTTTGAAAATGTTCATCTAATAAATAATAAATATAAGCATACCCTACTCAAGACAACCCTACTGAGTATACACATGCATGAATTATTTATTGGCTTTAAATTTTATTTAATTTTAGACTTGTAATTTATTAGTCAAATGAATCAACAAATAAAAATATAATAAAAGTAAATAAGAAATAATGAAAGTAATTAAATATAATATTTGTCCTGCTTTTAGCTCCATAAATTATCCATCACCCTGCTACTCATGTTTGAAAATGTTATTTTATACTATTTAAATATATACGGTGGGTAAGAAGTTTATCTGTTACTGAACCTTTCATCTCATATTCTTGATCCCTTTTGTGTAATGTTTTTTAACTCTGTGTTTTTCCTTTTCTGTTTGGTGTGGTATCTTTTCTTCTTGTGTTCAGAGCTGCTACGATCTTCATTTTGCATGTTGTTCACCTATGGCACTTTGTACTAAGAAGGTTGGTACATTCTTCTGTTACTAATGTATGCCTGCCAACTTTTTAGGATCCCAATGCGTGAGAAACCACCACTGGGTACCCAGTTTGGCCGCATTTCCGCAGGAAAAAATTATCCCATAAATTATCGCGATAAAAAATTATTCGATAAAAGTATTGCAGAAATGAGTGTTTAACCTATTCTGATGTAATAAAATTATCTGATAATTATCCGGTAATTGACCTAAATGCAGTTGTTTTTTACCTTTGACATAGGGTCAAGCTTGATCTTGCTTTTGCAAGGATTTCACCAGTTCCACCAGGGTGCCACGTGAGAAAAAGGGAAATCACCAAAAAATCACCAGAAGTTAGTGGACTCACAATGCATTGTGGTCTACACTGAGATTGCGAAGTTGTATTTTTTAAATTGAATTGATAGGATGATATTTTATTGGTTAATCTGAAATTCCTGCGGAACATGACCTTTGACTGGTATTCTCAAAAGCAGACTACTTTAGCCCGAGGCTAAATTCAGATTTATTCTCAAACTAACGGAAAAGTGGTATTCTCATTCTAGACCTAAACCCTGGACTAAAACATTCTAAATTTTGTCCATGGAGGAGGCATGGTTATGGATAGTCCATGAAAAACTAGTGCTGTTCTAATGTTACTCCTGGACTAACTTTTGAGAATATGAGCCTTCAATGTTAAAAATGTGTATGTACTTCCAAAACGGGTTCTCATGCGTGACACTTGCCCATTATGTGTGAAAGTTGGCAGGTATACTATTGTTGACTGTAATTTAAGTCCACCCTTAAATATAAACCTTTATTATGTTACGTAATGTAAATCTAGCTTTGAGTATAATATCACTCTTCACAGTTAAGGCCCCATAAAAAAAAATTATTAATTTATCACCCCACGCACATCATTTGGGGAATTTTGTATTTTTGTAGTCATTGCACTATTCAAATGATCATTTTTTCTGCCATAATAACTTGAAATGCTTTGGATTTTCTTAACATAAATTAATATGAACGATTTTTTAGGTCACAATGATGTACAAAAGTAGGAATAGGCTTACAATGATAAATACTCACTGTAGGCTGGTGTGCTGGTATGCGTGTCAAGTTTGCGCGAGTCTAAAATAATATGGATGGATCACTACAACATTGGAGGATTGGTTTAAAAAAAACCTCTGAACTCATCAATTTTTGTGCTTTGGTAGGATGATAAATATTTTTTTTATGTGCCTAACTCTTCCTGTAGGAACCACCCTTTGAAACATCCATTTTCGTATGGTTTTCAAACTTCAATTACAATGGTTTTATTATTTTGAGACATTAGTATGAGCTTCATAGTTTTTCTGTTGGGAGAGTTAACTTTGTATTAATGTATATTTTAAAACACTTTAGTTCATGATGCTTTATTTTTTTTATTTTTTAAAACAGCAAACCATTTATTTACAATTTTTTTTATTTTGTTTTTTTGTTTATTATCATCATGTTAATTATTGGTGAATTTTATATCTGTTGGTTGTGAGTTGAATAAAATAAATATAATAAAAAATATTTCCATGAAAATTGTTTAGATTGACAAAAGTTCCACATTAAATGGCACTGATCTTTGGATGTGTAATTTGTGTTATTTAAAAAGCAAACTTGTTGGCTGATCTGTATTTGCTATTAACATGCTTATCAACATTATTCAAAACATCTGTAAATAGTTTCAACAGTGTATCATAATTATCATTATACATTTATAATATAGAAGTTAACTGAAAATTTTCATCTGGTTTGAAGATATGATAATGTTAAGTTTAAATTTTTGACAAACCAATCAAATTAACTGACCTGACTGACAGTTTTGGGCACCATGATTTTGAGGAAGGACACCAGTGAATCAGGGTGTCTAAAACTGTCAGTCAGGTCAGTAAATTTGGTTTGTCAAAAATTTAAACTTAATGTTATAATAAAGGAGTGTAAATAAATACATCATAATTATTATTCTTGAATTCCCAAGATTGTACTATTTTTCTCTCAATTAATTGTAGACAGTACATTTGTAATATATATTTAAATTGAAAAAATTTATTTTATTACAAAATTTCTTAGTAGTGAAGTAATAAGATAACATTTGAACTCGCAGTACATTTCACCGTAGAGAAAAGAAACAGAAGGAGTTGTAACAAGCCTAGATCAAAGGTTCAGACTTGGTTGCCGCTATCTTTAAATTCTGATAATGTTTCCGAAATAAACAATCGTTATATAATCGTTTTAATTAGCAACGCATGCGCCGATGTATTATTAAGTCATGTGCAGCCATACATGCACCTATGATGCGACTCATTTTGTTATGAAACCTTGCATTTTCAAGTTAATGTCTGTTGACGTTCTTGCTGTCATTGGTCTGGCCAAGTCATGTGATATTGTTGTGACTTGCTCCCTCTGTTGTTGTTAAAGTCATTTCATGGTTTCAACTGCGCATGTGCGTTACCAAGGTAATAAAACTACGTGTGGCTCTTATTGAAAGAAATATATTTGCCGCACATCGTTTTATGACTTAACCTTAATCTGCACATGCGCAGTTGAAACCGTGAGATGGCTCATTAAATACCTCTGGAAATGTCCTAGAGTGATGTCCTCCTGTCTGTTATTACACCAGCAAATCATCACAGATGTGGAGCAGCCAGTATCCACCTTGGTCTCTGTTGGTATTGGTCCACATGACAGACAAGGGGAGGGGGGCCACCATCTTGAAAATCGTCGACCATAACCATGAAAAATACCCCTCAGTTTTGACCTTGGTGCGCAGGTATTGCGAAACTTGAGAATGCATTATTTCAATGTCATTTCTACCTTTAAAAAACAATTTTTTTTTTCTGCCCACTTGGCTCCCTACTCTAAGATTTCAAACAGGATAGGGAAAACAACAATTTTTGAAGGTCTAAAGCATTGTACACAATTGATATTTTTTTTTAATGTTGAAAACATCTCATCAATTTGTTAAAAGTTTGTTGACTTTAAAAACTACCCACACCATAAATAATTTGATGAATTTAGCCATAGCCATGAGAAATGTTCTTGCTGGGTACATTCAAATCAATTTATAGAATATAATGGCGTTATATAATATTTTTTTATAATCTATGATTTAAGGAATTTTATGTCTTGTCCTACAGTAGCTTTTTTCTATTTAAGTTGATGATCATGGGATTTTAATCCGGTTACGTAACATATCAGTCCGAGGTTAAATTTTCACCTTAGCAACATTAAGATAATTTCAAACAAATTTTATATAACATTACCATTATAAAAGGTAAGATTTTATTGGAGTAGGTAGTATTTGCACTGTATTCGGTAAGTCTATTTTGATTTGTTACATTTTTTTTTGTAATCATGGGTTCCAAGTTAGGAAAGATAAATTCTTGATGGTTTATTATGGAGGTTAGATCCATGGTGTATCATGGAAGCAGTTGGCACAGCGGTTGCAATTCGGATTTCCAAGCACACCGTCAGGGGTTCGAGGCTTACTCTGGTCGGCTGTTTGTGTTCCTAAGCAAGAAACTTCTCTAACATTTCAAGCCGAAGTTAGACTCGTCTAGGCGACCTCTACAGCCACATTAGATAGTCTCTCTTCACATAGGCTTCTATTAATGGTGTCTTGTTTGAGGCAAGAAATCCTGCTTTCCACACCCAGTACCTTTTTGTTTCTAAGCCAATTGGGAAGCGAATTACTAAATTCCTGGAGACTCCAGGACAATCCTGGGAACTTGGGAGCTCTGAGTACTGTATCTTATTTTAAATTGATCTGATATCATTTTTAAATTTTATATGATACCAGCTATTTTTGCACATTGAAACAATTACTATGCTTTTTTTGCTCAAAGTATAAAGAAATTAAATAAAAGATTAAAAAAAAAGGTGTGCTACAATAATGCACTGAGACTCTTGTTGCGATAACCTAGGCACTGTAGTGCTAGCATGATGTTTGTTTCAAATGGAGTACCATCATTTGATGAGTATATCAGAGGTTTGTTAAACAGTTTCATGAATCATGTGAATTCGAGTACTTGGTCGTTCCAATATGTTTAATAGGTGGAACATCATCCTACATTAATTTACCATACTGGATTTTTGAGTAGATATTATAATTATTATAATTTTTCTTTAATTTAGATACTTAAGCCATCATTTGTTAGGTCTAGGCCTAATCTTTGCTTTTTTCGTTTTTGTTATATAATGTTATATGTGGATATAAAATTCCGAAATAAAAAGATGAATGAATGAATGAAAAGAAAGCAAAATATTTTGAAAATTAGGTAATTGATAGTACATATAATATTGAAAATATTTATTATAATTATGGTGTATCATTGGTACAATATGATGATTTCTTATATTGAGCCACTAACAAACACTTTTCTATAGTAAGAATTAAAAATAATAATTAAAATAATAATTAATTCCTTACAGTCACTCAGCATGCCTGGTGGTTCAAGGTTAAACAGATGTGTTAAGTGTTACTACAGTTCAATTTTGAGTAATGATATAATATAGTATTTTTTTGTTGTCTAAAAGGAAATTTGATAATACAATACTAATATTATTTTCAAGAAAACAACAAATATATAAAACATACTGAAACTTAACTAGGCCATGAATTATGGGATTCAGAATGCTCTCTTATTTGTATCTTAATTTTCGACATCTGGATGAAATTTAAATAATTCAAATATGTATAAAAGCAGTTTTATCTTAAAAAAAATGTATATCACATATTTATTGTTCTATGTTATTGTTTTTTATTGTCGTATTCATTTCTGGTTTGTATTGTTTAATTTTATAGGGCCCTTAATATTGACTTTACTGGAGTTAACCTCTGTAAGCTTGTTTTGCTCCCTGTCATACATGAATACTTTGTTAGGATATCAATATTTATGCTTCCAGAATGGAAAATCTGGATACATAGTGTCTACAACTTGTAGAGGATAAAGGAAAAAAATATTACAGAATATTACAGTTACCTTTGTGCCATGTGCATTGAGAGACTACAAGGACAACAAATGTATATAATAAAAAAGTAATATATCTTTCTTTTTAGAGGTTAAAATACTTTCATATCTTTTTTTTTGCACCATATTTTTGTTATTTATTAATATTGAGTTCAGTACGGTCAAGGTAGTTAAATGCATAATGCCCTCACATTTCCCCTGACTGTTGACCTACATACTAAAATTAGTTTCAGTCTTATATAAACTGCATTTTATAAATGTTAATTTATTATGTCTTAGAATAGAACAAATGATTTATATAATTGTTTGTCCCATTTTATTTTTAAAATTTTTATATTATATTTTTGATGTCAGTTTTAACCTTAAAATCTTAACACCCAATATTATTTGGCATGGCTTAACCTACAGGTGGGCAGGGGAAGAGGTCCATTAGAGGCAGATATAGAGGGTTCACATGTCCCCTTAATATTGTCAAAGTACATGTGCTCTTATAATACATGCACCTACTCTCTAAAATTTGTCCCCAAAAATAAAATACTAATGAGTTATAACTGACAATTATAACAAAACGAGTCATAAAACCAAATAGGCAAGTAATTTTTAAATTTTTATCAAATTTAAAACAGGGAACATTCCCACCCCATTCGGAAATAGTGCACCCCTTTGATATACAGTAATCCTGGATACGCCCCTGTTCATTAAGTCTCAATCAACACATTGCTCCATGAATATCTGCTTTGTTTTTTATATGTAGTATTTTTCATTTGAAGATTAATGGTATTTTAAGGCTTGTTTGTCAATAATTGTACCAAATATAATAGTACACACCTTTTAATTTTTAGAGCATTATTATTTAGATGCCCATATAGTACCCAAACATATGCTGGCTGATAAAATCTACATGATTTTTCTGGATTTCAAACTTGGGAACTCTGATTTTGTATGTCTAAATCTAAATAATTCTATGGTTTTCACAAGAATTGAATTTAATACCATATACTTCCTACTAGTCATATCTGCAATTGATCCCTGAAGAGGTTATACTATTAAATAACAAAACCACAAGATTACAGTATTTAAATATATGTGCCAGGTGCATTCAGAAACACAAAAACAAACTGATTTTTAAATATAAACAACAAAACAATAAATCTCAGTCAAGTATTACTAGGCAAAGTAAAAAAAACATTTCATGTCCCCACCCGCATATAATTGAAACCCCATTTGTAAATTTGGTTTTCATTTGTAATTGTAATATTATTTGTTAAACAAAATTACAGGGAACCTCAAATGGTGGCCATCTTGAAAAAAAACGTTTGATAAAGCTAAGAAAAATTAAAAGTGCGTCATCCATTTTTCAAAAACTTGGACAAGAAACATGTTTTATTTTTGATTTGGCCTTATTCAATAGTGCATGTCTCTGGTAAGTTCCTTAATGAAACAATAGTGAATTGAAGGTTACCAATAGTACAATAAATTTGATTGATCTAATGGATGATATATCTCAGTATCAAGGCTAAATTCAGGTTATATACATACACAATAGCTAGGCACATGGATTAAGAAACTAACTCATGGTAGGCCTAGATTTTGTGTATATTTATCTCTGCTTCTGTGGGCTGTCACTCAAGTTACAGTATATAATGGTATTTATCTATTTCTTAACCATTTGACATAATAATTGACCCTGCAACAAGGGGCGAATTTAGTGGGAGAGGTGAACAATTGACACATCTCGCTAAACATCAAAGTAAAGTTGCCAACCTGTTTTTGTATTTTAAGTATCAAATATAAAATGAGGGACCCACAAATATTTGAAGTAGCTATCCCTTCATTTAGCTGAATCCTGGATATGCCCAGTGCATAGAGATAAAGACAAAGCTCACCGCATAAGTGTTTTTCTTTAAACCCTGTTTCATTACAATATAAAACTCTACGGTATACTTTACACATAATAAAATTTGAATAATTGAAATATATATAATGTAAGAAAATTTACAGGCTATAATATTAACCTGAAGGTCCACTAATCAAATTCAAGTAAGAAAGTATAATACATTAAGCAATGAGATACATGCCATAATGACAGGATTCAATATTTAAACATAAATTATAAATTATTGACAATATAATTTATATATACAAAATTAAATAAAAAAAAATAAAAAATAAAGACTAAAATATACATTTATAAATTGCTTTTAAATTGCAATAAATTAAGTAGTAAAAAATCAAGTATTAACTGTGAGTTCATTCCATAACACTGATTCTCTGTAATGAAAACTTCCTTTTCCATGAGAATTATTCCATGTACTACTTCTAGTATTTTTAGTGTGAAGAGTGCCAAATGAATTTGAATTGGTTTGATAAATATGATGTAAGGCAAAGAACCCTGCAAGAATTTAAAAACCAGGATTTTTATATCATCATTCTATCTGTCATTGACATTCTTCCACTTTAATGATGACATCAGCTCTATAATTATAATTAATAATTATTAATTATGAAGTAAGCCAAAAATGTGAAGGATTATAAATACCATATGAATTATTAATGATCTTATGGCATGATTTTACAATGGTTTATACTAGTTTTAAAATTTTCTTCATATTGTTACAACTCCGTTATCACTGTTCTTTTTATTCAAGTATATAAAAATGTTGTTTTAATTAACAATAAAAACCAATGGCATTAAATACTTTAAAATACCGGGAGGTCAAATTAAGTGGTGTCTTATGACATAAGTCACCGTTACCATGTAGAAGGTTCGCACACGATACGCGCATGTAGTTACTAATTGGCTATTTCCATTATGAGAATCGCACGCGTGCATTGTAGTTGTGTCGTATTATTTTGAGACATCAGTAGCTTGACCTTTTGCATTTTTACATTTTCGTCCAGTTTTAGAAATAGCAATCAAAAACCCGAAAGGTTCACTAATCAACTTCAAGTAAGAAAGTATAATGCATATTCCAAGCAATGAGATACACGCCATCATGACAGGATTCAATATTTCGACATAAATTATGTCATCATTAGGAATGAAATTTTGTCCATAAAATTTCAGCTTATAAGCACCAATGCCAAAAGTGTTAACCAATCAGAATTATTATTAAATTAAAATTAGAATTATTATTAAGTATTAACCAATCATAACTAACCTAAAATGTGTGGAATCAAAATTATTGTTAGGCATAACCAATCATAACTAGTCTAAAAGGTGTGAAACAGTGAAAAGACTAGATTCATAACTAATAGATCAAAGATACCTATATGAATAGAGAGAGTTCCTTTGATCAATCAAAAAATCAAGCAATCAAAAATGGTGTTGAAAATTATAATCAAAATTAATTTATTTCAATAAAAGTTGGATTTCTATTACATAACCATAACATGCTTACACTACACTATCTTCTAAATACCATGCCACATGGACTTTAAACATTAAATGAGTAAAACACTGTAATAATACCAAATGAATTATTTTTTCATTTTAGAGAAATATTTGAAGTGTGCCGAAGTTCTTTTACATTTTATTAAATCAATTGACAGTTTTTCCTGATAATTTGTTTACACATCATACATTTGATACTGTATATAGAATAAAATTTGGTTATTATACCCCTTGACGTCATTTTACAATCGAGGTCCACTCAGATTTTCCACATGGATAGTTAGCATTGTGAATTCCCAGCATGATTATCTATATAGTGAACAATAAGTTTCAATTTTACTGTGGCTTATGAGGTCGGTCGGAACTGCCTATATTTTTGTCAATGCTAAGCATTTTATTTCCTGTTAGCATGCATTGTTGTGTCTTGTCTGATTTTATTTTTATTGTTATTTTCTAGGTTGATATGCTAAAAGCTAGACTGGAAAAGAGGCAGTATAAAACATCAAAGGTAGCAGAATTGTAAGTTAACAAATCCAGTTTTCTAATTTGATTTTTAATTCTTATACATGTTGATTATATTTTCTTTTAAACAGTAAATATCAATACAAATTACATAATTGTAATATTTTGAGTGGCGTTTTGTGATTTTTGTTTTGCTTTTAAATGGTTTCTATTGTAATTTTTGATAAAATAGATTCAAACATGAATGTTAGAACGGTACTATTTAACGACATGCCGACTGCACCTTACATGTGATGGGTAATATATCAGTGGTTGAACAGTAGTTGGAGCCCCGTTTTCTTTTCTGTAGGGGACACATTCCCTGGGGTATGAATTCTAAAATGTTTCTTGGGAATCACCTCTTGTTTTATGTGAAGAAAACTTCATCCATGTCAGCTCAAAAGTGGCCATGATGGATGCTGTTAGAGTTGTCGTTACAACAGCAGAAGTGAGGGCTGAAAATTTTCACTTTGTGTGGTTTTACTAATTATGTACATAAGGCGGAAAATTTTAATACTTTGTTTTGTGAACATTTTTCGAGCAATCAGCTAAAAGGATGTTGGAATAAAACTAAATTTTTTAAATTAGCAAATCGTATCAACAAAGCAGATAAAATAAAATATTTTTTTTTAAAAGAAATATTTTAAATATTGATTATTTACAAAATATTTTCATTTTAAGAAAAGTATGCATGAATCAGAAGTTGGAATAATTTTTTTTTTATTCAAAATTTTAAATTATTTTTGTCAGAGGGTTCGCTGAAAAGGCAAAAATATAATGTATTTTTATTTCAAGTCATAATTTTTTGTATCATGGAGGGTTTGCGAAAAACAAGGTATAAAGACAGTTAGATCCAGGTGGAGTATAAAATCCAGATTTCTTCACACTACCAAAACTAAGCATAAAGCCTGTTTTCCTGTCGATCGTTAATCCCAAAAACGGTGATTTGAATCGGCGTTTTTGATCGTTAATTTGCAAAAAAAATGACGATTTTCACAACGATTGACAGAAAAAGGGGTCACTTTCGATGATAAGAAAAGTTTGACAATTTGGATTGTCAAAGTAAAACCAAGTTCAACTTTGACGATTTGAATAATTAAATTTGGTTGCTCGCGAGGCAACATTGTCTGCGACAAGAATTTACATGTTTTGGGCCTAGAAATAATTAAATCACATATTTTGTTTATTTATTAAATTTTTTCGAGTTGTAACTTCAGAACATAAAATATACAATTATCTAACTAATATATAAATATTGCAGTTGAAAAGTTCATTACGTTTGTTTTATTGCAGTTTTAATTCGTCATGAAGATTTACGAATTTCGTTGCGCACAGGGTAGTAAATAGCGGAAATATAGCGGTCCAGTGTGATTTTAATTTTATCGTTAATTTTTTAACCTTTTAATAACAATTCAAAATGCGGTTTCAAATCGGCAATTTTGGAATAAGGATTGACAAGAAAACGGGCTTAAGCTCAAGCCTTTATGACAACTCTATAGTACCCCTTTTACACTGCCAAACAAAATACAATCCCGGAATGTTCCTACAATGATTGCAAAGCGAGTTTCCTTTTACACCAGATCAGACATTGCAGGACAAATCCACTTTACAACAGCAGAGTCAGTTTACACAATTAATGATCTAGTTTATTACAAATAACCAGGACCACTAAGATGCTAAGGGATTTCCCCTTTGTCATATGTTTTTGTATTCTGATATTTTAAGACAAACAAATAACTTCTAAAATTACCCATACCATGTATTGAAATATTCTACTATTAATTATATTTATTAGAACAGTGATTAAACCTATTGTTTTGTAAGTAAAGTTATTAATCAACAGATGATGTTAAACTTAACTTGAAATTGGAATCGTTTGCCCTTCCACTCCGGGTTCGTATCTGGAATGTCCCAGAAAGTGGATCGAAGCTGAATACCTTCTGCTTGACCCATGATCAAGTTTTTAACCCCATTTACACTACAAATTGGTCTCGCAGTTGTATGTTCCGGAAAACTCTCAATTGTAGTACGATCCCGTAATTGTGTTGAGAGTGTAACAGGGGTACAAGAACATTATAGCAAGTACCTACGAACTCTTGTCAATACCATCAGCTAGGTTCCCTATCTGTACTGTTGCACCTTTCCCTTATACCTACAGTATGAAATCTAAATCTTAAAACCAAGCTATCAAACTGCTTTGTAATGTAGTTTTACAATGAAACTAGGTAACCAATGTCTTTGATTTACTTTTTAGATTGGTCTCATACTGTCAGCAATATCGAGAGTACGACGGATTGATAACAACAATGGAAGCTCCAAACCCATGGATATCAGACGAAACCGCATTATGGGATGCCATGAAAACAAAGTAAGTTTTTTAATTCATCTATTAATGTATTATCTATTTTATATCAGAAGGTTGTATTTATATGTATCGCCATCTTCCTGAAAATTCCATGGACTATTTCTGCCTTTTCTGATCTGCTTTATGTCTGAAGCTGGTATCCTGATTCACTGTAAGATCATTGCCGGAAAACCACATAATATAAATAAACCAAAAAGTCTGTCAATATAAGTCTTTCATATTTATACAAGGAAGCTATTGCAAATATTTCAATTTATGAATGCCAAGATATAAAAAATTTATTTACATGCCTCTCTGAAATAAATAATAATTATTAATTAATAGACTTGCATGTTTAGTCTTTTCTGCTAAAGTTTGTTAAACTTGTTAACGCCCAAATTGGTCAAACATGGACTCAATTTATTTTAATTTATCAATATCTAGCGTATCCGGACAACTACCCTCCAAACGACTACCCCCCGGATAATTACTCCCTAGGATGACTACCCTCTTGGACAACTACCTCCCAGGACAACTACCCTCTAGGACAACTACCCCCTGGACAATTACCCCCTGGACAATTACGCCCCTAGGACGACTACCATCTAGGACAACTACTCTCTAGGACAACTACCCTCTAGACTACTCACCACACCCCCACCCCACCAGTGGGTTAGAGTTAGTGTTAGGGTTAGGGTTAGGTTTAGGGTTAGAGTATTGTCCTAGTAGGGTAATTGTCTAGGGGTAGTTGTCCTAAGGGGGTAGTTGTCCTAGGGGGGTAGTTGTCCAGGGGGTAGTTGTCCGGGGTTAATTGTCCGGGGTTAATTGTCCGGGAGGTAATTGTCCGGGAGGTAATTGTCCGGGAGGTAATTGTCCGGGAGGTAATTGTCCAGGGGTGATTGTCTGGGGGGTAGTTGTCCTAGTTTCATATCTAGGTGTAAGATTAATTATAAAGTGTTAATTTTGGAAATAGATCTGGTTTTTTCAAAACCTATCACAATACAGTATAGTACTTTTAACTGACAGAAAAACATTGGGAAAATATATTTTCTCCATCAAACCCACAGACAGCGTTGAACAAAGGCCATTATGACAATGATTGCGTACCGTATTTTGTTGTTAAGTGCGGTAGCTGAAATGCGTTGAAGTGTATTTTCGGTTGCAGTTTACTCCACAATGGGTCTTTATTCAGTATTTTAAGATTATAGTAGGCAAGGATATCTATCATGTTTTTTTTCAGGAAACCTCCCACATAATTTCTGTAACAAAATGTTAAGTTGAGACCTTGTGTGTCAATGCAATATAATGCCACTTGATTACTGCAGTAACTGCAGTAGATTTAATAGCAATAGATTACTACAGTAACTGTAGCTGGTTTAATGGCAATAGATTATTACAGTACTAATTTTGACATGGTCCTTAACTAAATGACTCTACATTGTTCCACTATATTTAACATTTTTCAATCTATGTATTGTAGGGGATTTCCCGAACAATTAACCAAGTCTAGTCTCAGGGCCACTCTATTGCCACCATTAGATAGACTTTCTTTATCAGTACTTCTACGAATGGAATGTCTTGTCGTGGAGCCAGAACGCTATTGTCCAGACCCAGTACCGTTCGTTAATCATTCGGGAAATCCCCTACGCTACGTTTTGTGTCAATGCAGTCACCAAAGAAAATATAATGCCACTGGATTACTGCAGTAACTACAGTAGATTTAATAGCAATAGATTACTGCAGTAACTGTAGTAGATTTAATAGCAATAGGTTATTACAATAATAATTTTGACATGGTAAATCGAAATATGTTTCTTTGTTGTTGCAGCCCCCAAAAATGTTGTAAAAATCAACTACATTAAGCCTTTTAACACAATCTGTACTTTGAATTCACATAGTAACCCGCAATTATTGATACCATTATCAAAAATATAGTATAACAAATGTTTATTAGATACAATACAGATTGTACTGGTAGTTACAAGGTAACTAAATAATAAATACCAGTACATTCAGACTGTAATGATAAGGACAGCCAGTGTAATAAGGTGCTGGATTTGTGACCCACGAGAGGATCCCAATTCACTGCTAATAACAAATTGTTTTTATTGTTAATGTAAATTTTTTAAGCCTTCTTAGTTGGCATGGATTTAATGTGCTAGGAGGAGGTGTATGGGGCTACCCAACCTAAAAATTTTTCTGCCCACCTTGGAGCTTATTTTGAACCCTTGCACCTAATCCTAATTTCAACTTGCTACCCACCCTAAGCCTCCAAAAAGATAAAAATATTGATTTTTGATTTTACCACCAAAAAATTACCCTTATATTTTTACCACCTTTGATTTTCCTAGTTAACTCCATGAACATGAAATTTTACATGCATTCTTCACAAAATTAAATTGATTCTAAGGTTTTTATACTGGAAATGGCATAACACATACTTCTCAACCTATTTAGAATATTTATAAATAAATTTTGTATACACATTTAAGGAAGTATTTTAAACTTCACGATGATGGATTGATGTTAGGTGGAAATTGAAAATGATAAAAAAATATACATAACTTGCATTACTGGCACTTGAATCAGTGTTTAGCTATGTATAATAATGTTTTGAAATGTTTGTGAATGTGCTATTTATCTCCTGTTATGTATTTGGAATTTAGTTTGAAATGTGAAGAAAACAAAGAAGAATTGCACATTGCACTGCACATCAGAATATTAGGCCTACCAGGGAGGTGTATTTTTAGGTCTGTGCCAAGTGACCTTAGAACCTTACTCCTGTTCTTGTTGTTTTTGATGTTGCGACCATTTTAAAACACTTTAAAAGCGTCAAGCATCACAAATTTTGAACGGCCGTGTATGAAATTGACCGAATTAGCGATGGCCTGTGACGTCACGAAAACTCGCCTTCGTGGGTACGAGAAGCAAAACAAACTGTAAAGTCGTATCTCATAACGTAGGGCGAGTGTAAATGTTACCCCAAAATATCGTTGAAGTACACATTGAATTTAGCAAGTATGATCATTTTTAAAGCATTAGCAAACATCTACCTTAGTGTTAGATTAAGTAGAAC
>JAOTQE010053715.1:0-20410 GCA_025631205.1 Nesometra sesokonis
AAACATTTAAACAATTTAAAATCTTAGTTAAAATCATTCATAGGCCTACTAGATTTAAAACATCACATCCAATTAATTATTGGATTAAAATAAAAATCAATGCCCTATAGTTCTTCCTCTAATGAAAGGCTATCTCCATTTAAAGACCAAATTTATAGCCCAATTAATCACCAAGGGTAGTGTGAAAAAGCAACATTGAGCTTTCTGATTCTAATAGGCCTATGTCGTTTTTTATAATGTATGTAATAATAAACAAAATGAAATTTACTTGAATTGAAGTTTCTACAGATCAATACATCTCTGGTTTAATTCATTTCATTTCAAAAATTCAATTCAATTCTTTATTTGTCCGTATAAAAAACAATAGTTAAAAAAAATATTAAAAACAAAATGAAAAGACAAAAAAGAGCCCTCATGAAACCAAAAATGATTTGTTATAAATAGAGAGGGACCTGAACTAATATGATTATGTAATAACAAACAACCTAACTAACCTATAATTATCTAAAATTACACGATGTAGACAAATTGTATGAATAAGCCATTAAAACAACAAGTTCAAGATTAGAATTACATTTATGTATTTGGTAAGGATTTGTAGCTGTCAATACATGATAAAACGTACTTCTTTTTAAAAACATTAAGTGATTTAGAGTCTTTTATAGAATTACAAATTCCATAATAATGGACACGTAAAAGAAACATGAAAGTTCGTGCAGAAAGTGACCTCAAGGGAGTCCTGAGATCGGCTTTGTTTCTAGTAGTACTAGGGATGGCAATGACCATCATCAAGGTTTACAAGACCAGATAATGTACTATTAAGTTTATTAACAGCATTGTACATAAATACAGTTTGATATTTGGTATCAAAAGGTGATCTTAAATTTGAAGTTGACCCATTTGTTCTTTCTAAATATTCTACGTAGGTCTAATTGTATCATATTTTTAGATATTCCCATGATACTGTAGTATTATTATGTAAGAAGCTAAGTACAAGTATAGGTGACATTGTTTAAACGGACTGTTTATAACAGTGTGTTATTCGCAATGCAAATTGACAGCATGGGGAACTCCATAAGCCATCGTACTAAGGAAATGCCTAGGGGGCGTGGATCATATTCAAACTACACCATGAAGAAATGTAATTAAGAAAGTACGAAGACCTTTGTCTTTCATTTCTGTTTTGTTGAACTTGACCAATTTTTTTGCAACCTGGATAATGTCTAAATTATATATTCATCAAATTTATTATATGTCTAGTCACTGTAGATAGGATAATATGGTAGGCCTACATTTCTTTATCATCTGATATTTTGAAGACCAATTTTTATAGTTATTGTCTCTCATTTCTGCATTTATCTGACCAACTGTTTGCAAAATACAATTGTGGTATAACTTTCGTTCTACTGTCAATTTTATAAGGTAAATCTAAAACAGCACACTACATTGGGAGGCAGTCTCGAAGAATCTTTGTAATTTGACATATTGTCTCTTATTTCAGTTTCTAAATTTTACCCGATTATGAAAAATAATGTATAGGCCTATGCCTTCTAATAACTGAGTTTATAACCTTTATGTAGGACTGTGTCCTACTGCATAGAAAATTATTACTGCGTGGAGATTTTGAAGGATCTATGAATTTCACAGGGTATAGGTCTACTGAGTCAAAATGAGGTCATCACCCTGACTCAATACCAATTGCAGTTTCTGATTCTTAAAATTGTAATAATAGTTTTGTTTTATGAAATCATTTACTATCTTAATGTAAAAGGATTGAAATTGGCAGTCGTTTGGAGTGATTTTCACTCTGTAGTAGTGATTATTTGATAAATATTTTAGTGATCACTTAAGGCTGTTGAATCCCACTCTTCAACAGTGCACTCTTTCAAGTGTGACATCCTACAACAAAGTGACTTCATATAATCAAATACGTTTATTCCAGCTATTAGCGAGGTTTCGCAAACTTACGAAATACGAAAACGAAAACGGATACGTCACACTTCATTTTTTGAAAGTTCCTAAATGTGTTCAAAAATATATCAAATTTTCTACCTATAAATTTTTGATGATCGTCGTAAAAATACTGGCCAACTGTGACAGATATTTAAGGTGTTCTATTCAAATGTTACAAGAATGTATGACGTTTCCGTTTTTGTTCTCGTATTTCGTAAATCTGCGAAACCTCACTATTAAAATCACTCCAATGGGAGTGAATAATCACTCTTGTGGAGTGGAAATATTGCACTCTCATTGAAGAGTGATAATTGTCAGTGGCGTAGTTAGTGGGGGGGGGTGGTGCTGAGGTGCTTGAGCACCCCCCTTCGGAGGCAAAACACATTAAAATTAGGAAAGAAATTTGAAAATCCGGACCTCGAGCACCCCCTTTCAGTGGAAATGAGCACCCCCTCCCCTTCAGAGGAGAAGGGCTAAAATCGTACGAGAATCACCTAAAATCCAGAAATTGGGGTAGAAATAGGGGGAAAGAGCTTTTTTTGCTTCTTAGAATTTTACCCAGGTTGAGCACCCCCCCCCCTCCCCCTTCGCCAAATCCTGGATACGCCCCTGATTGTATTCTGTTAAATTAAGAGCCAACAGAGATCACTATAATATTTTATTGAATTTAATTAGGCCTATAGTACAGTAGGCCTCTGTAACACCACAATATCACGTGTATTTACCGATTTATACAGAACAAATATTCGTGGAGTTTATCGAATATAAACTATATTTGACTCATGTCAGTTGACCAATTTGCTCATCATTAAAAGATCAACCAGATTCTGAATTGAGTTCAAAACCTTTTCAATATGAATATGAGATCAGCTTAAGTATTTAGTATAAATTAGCCCGAACGTTCATGATGCGTGTTCCGTCATAAATTCATAACTTCACTCACATTCTCGAGGAACAAAACGGAAATCAGATTCGCAACCCTTAATCCATTCAAACTGCCAAGTTGCAAGGTAGGCCGATGGTGGAATAATTGGCCACTGATACCCTGGCTTCATCAACTTACTGGCGCCCTGGTCGTTTAAACCAGGCATGGTAAACCGTTTCAGTTGCATTCTCATAGGACATTTTAAACAATTTATTAGTTAAAGATATGTGCTATTTGAATACCTGAAAACACACAAAAGACGAGCCGATATTGGTAAGCATCTTCCTGGTTAGACTGGAATGAGATATGAGACGTGGTACTAACTTTACCTATTGCAATTTCCTAATGTACAAATTTTATGATCTTTATTTTAGTAAGAAGAAACAATGTATTTAGGTCTATTACAATATATAATGTGCCTACTACTCTCCAAGTCTGTAATGAGTGAAGTAAGCCTAAATAAGTCAATATTTTCCTAATGAATTTTGAAATAAGTTTGTTTGTAAGGTACTAATTAAGACAAAAAAGAAAACGGTAATGCCTATCTAAATAAAAATAGTATTTCTATATCACAAATACAATTTGAATCTGATTTTATAATCGTAGATCATCTTGTTACTTTGCCGCTTGTCATTTACTTGCATCAAGTTTATCTTTCATATTGCAAGTAATATCTGTCATTACCATCTTTCAAATAGTGAAAACGAACTTGTAAAACTTACAAAACTGCTAAAAAGACTTGTAGCAGGAAACTTTAAGTTGATTAGGAGGCAGAAACCGATGACATGCTTGTCAATAAAGACACCTAACTAAATTGGAAAGATCTGGCTTGGTGTGTTATGAATAACTGATGAAACTTGCCCGTTTAGATCCTTGTTACGTTATGGTTTGTTGAGTTTGCATTGCCTGTTGAGTAACTTAACTTCCTGTAGGCAAACTTTAACATGTTTATAATATTTGAAACATATTAGGCATGTTGTTAAAATATCATTTCACTGTGAGATACATCAGATATAGGTAGATTACCATGTGAAATGTTTTCACGCGAATACCTCAATTAATAGATATTTTCCAGATTGATTCCGCGCCGTTCTACATGGAACCGCTTTTGTACCCACACATGGAAATTAAAGATTTTGTTTTATTCCCGATGACTGAAATCTATCACTGTTTTCTTACTCGACTGTAAATTGACTAAATTTGTCGTTTCCTGAACCCGTCCTTGGCAACAATTCATTGTAGGGGCTGGAATTGACATGTAGTCCATACATCCTACAATCACTGAGGCCTCGCTTAAACCCAGGGAAACCATAAACAAAATATAGTTTAAAATAAAAAGAAAGTACGAATAAACAAGTGCAAAACTATCAATGATTTGGAACTATTTGACACCGATTTGAGCTGATGTAATTTTTAATTTATTGTTATTCTTTTTGTTTAAAGTTGTTTTAAGTGTGCCGTTATAGACACAATCTTAATCCGACTTCCCCACGTGATACGGGATATGGTAGTTCAGTATCTTCGGTTTAAAATTAGCGCCAAGATTACGAGAGAGAAGATTTGTTATTGAATTTAGCTAATACATTTATTGCCAAAATATGTAAAAAGGATGGAATCATGTACAATAATGTTATTTTTGGCTGTTGTGCCAATTCTTGTTTTTATTATTTATAGTACATTCTTGTTAAACGTTGTAGGTACTGTATTTATTTTCCATTTTCTGTAGATAAAACAAGAAGGAAGCCTAGGCCTAAGTAAATGAAGACTATAATAGTTAGAAAGAGACCTAATACAAGAATAGGTCCACATTATTTATTACCATAATAATTATTTTAGGTTACTAAAAATTAAATAGGATGTTGATTAAACTTGTTTGTATAGAAAATTCTCCTTTCCACAAGTATTATAAATAAATAGGCCTAATTAGTAATTTGTCAGAGTTAAAATTAAAAAACAGAAAGTAATTCGGTGAACAAATCTCAGTAGGGTTCTACCTGATCTATCCTTTGACCTGATTTGACAATCCAGTATTGAAAGAAACTAATTTGTAGAGCAAATTGTAAATGTTATTTTACCAATTTAACAATGTTTGCCGGGGGCTAAGATATAGGACCAGTGGATACCGAGGAGCAATAACCAAAATTGCACGTGATAGACATCGTGGTTTTTTTAGAATGCTGGTTTGTCTTTACTATGGTGGTTTCCGATCGTTTCACCATGTGCCAAATGCATACACCTATCGCCCGTCACAAATCCATATTCGTTTGCTTCAAAATTTTAAGACAAGCTGTAATCAATTAAAACTTTATATTAAGGATCTATTCGCTAAGCTGTAAATCTGACTTCTCTAGCATAGGGATGTGGTTTAAGGACATTCAAAAGCTAGTAAATTAGCGTCATTTTGTTACTTTTATTTTGACGATGCACTAATTCAGTCTACCTGTTTAACAACCCTCTCCAGTGGTATATTTGCCTTTTTCTAGACCCAACACCGGAAAATAGATTGTTTCAATTGCCTACTCTAGGCTTACAACAACGGGATGTTTACTGCGTGGATAGTGAACGACGTCCGCGTCCCGGTTGATAGCGAAGGTGAACACGCAACGAAACTCGCGCCAACTCTTTGTTCTGGGCCCGCAAAAAATCATTTACGATGTCTGGATTGCCATCAAGGGGTGTAATAATATCATAATGTAAGGTATATCGATCAAAAACAACGAAGGAAGTGCTACGTACAAAAGAAAGGCTATTACAACCGATTACTATGTTGTGTCATTGAGAAAAAAAAGTTTAAAACTAATGTACTTTAAATACATGCGATAGACCTATGCTTATTTAATTATTTTTCAATATCACTTAAAACGTATCATTCAATGTAAAAATATATAGTCCTAGTACTTCATAATAACAAAGTAATTGTATGGTATAAAGTAGTTCTATAGACGTTATCAAGGCTGTATAATGTATGCGGTAGTGTACATGTAACTATAATAATCTATTATAAAGGGTTATATAATTTAATTTTAAATATTGCACTGTTGTATAACAAAATGTAGACCTAAATGTTTTTCTTGGAATGCCTTCCTATTAATTTAATGCATTTTATTTACCAAAATAATTAAACGTTATGATTTCTTTGTAAATACATATAGGCCTAAATAGCCTTTAAATTGGCCTACATTGGTAAAACAATTTGGCACCCATCTGTTATGAGTGTGCTGTTAAAAACTGTGAATTTAAAGGGAATTGTGTTAGTGGGTTTGACGAAGCGAGTAATGAGATGTAACGAGCCAAAGCGAACTTGAAAAGGTTTCAACACATACGTTTACCCATGCATTTTATTATTTATTCAAGTAGGCCTAAAGTAGCTGGAACATACTGATAACTGTTAATATTTTTACATTTATTTTCACTCTCGATTCTACGAATTTTTATAAAAACTTTTGGAAAGAAACATACCATAAGTATATGCCTACCTAGGCGCTATATCGTGATATTTTTGATTGTCTGATTTGACATAGGCCTAGGCCTAACTTAATTTATCTTTTTTAATAATACTAGGCCTATATGATAGGCTACATGTTTTTGTCTTGGTTCAGTTAGGGTCATTAAGCCTATATAACAACTGTTATTAAATTCAGTTATTTAGGAGTGTTGACATTATTTTTACTATTTTTAGTAAGCAAATGAAGGTTGTTATAATAGCAAATATAATGATTTTAACTTTATTTATAGTGAGGGATATCGACTGGTTTAAACAACTAATTGAAATGAACCAACTCAAAACAAATTTTAAGCAATTATAAATACCCTTACATACATTAAGACAACAAAGCCATGCCTACAATATTATAGGCATAATTATTTTATAAAACATTCTTTATAAACAAAGCGTTAGTAATTAATGAACACATTTTTGTAAATTAATAGTCCTATGTCAAGTTGAACCGCTAAATGAATGCGGAACGTTATTTGATATCTACATCCCTGAAAAGCAGATTTCTTCCTAATTATTGTCACCAATTTAATTCAAATTTTAAAAAGTGGCGCAGATATACTTAATCGGGTGTGTAAATTAATTCTAATTAATTTGCGAATACATCAAATAGGCCTACTTGCATTTATTTTAAATATCTTGGTTGTGAGTATGTGTATCGATAAATTAGAACACATCTCAATATAGGCCTAATGTTTTATATTCGATAGTGAATTGAACAGCGCATATTGTTTTTTTAATAAATAGGCTCTTCGTGTACTAATATAAATCAAGACCGGTCACTAATGGTCGTATATTGCCTTTCGAAATATATAGGCCTATGCCTAGGCCTTAATTGAATAGCATTATGATAGGACCTCTTGAGTAAAACAGAAAATAAAATAGATTTACCGATTACAATTAACATAGACATATGCTTCGTCTCGACTTGATTTTATCGTCGCGCGGGAAACTGTAAAATTATATTTCCGTGAACATTTCAAATAGCCAATAGTTTAACTGTGAACCTTTGGACGATAACATCAAACTTGTGTAGTTTTAACTACTGATAGACTGACGGAATTCCCTCAACAGAGAGGAAGCTTGTTAGCTTTAATTGTTCATTTTATTAGTTTGCAAATTCATGTCTTGTAAATACATAAAATTTAATCGTTCATAAACGTCGTTTTATTAATACGTTATCCAGTCCATACGATTTAAAGTTCTTTTAAATAGACCTAGTCGTTATGTTTAAAATATTGTTCTAGCAAGGAGTATAGTAGTAGTAGTAGTAGGCCTAGGCCTATATTATTTTTTTTTAAGTTCTAGAATTGAACAAATTCGCAATAAACAAAAGAATGTGTACTTTTTATCTTACTGTTATTATTATTATTATTTTATATTATTGGTGTAGGTTATATCGATGAAAAACAATTGAGAAAAGGAAAACACAAATTATACATAAAAATAAACCTGCAGAACTCGATTTGATATACTGATATTGTAAAAGGGTATATAAAAGCTAAAATTGTTAAATATCGCGTACCTAATAGATATACAATGTAGTGTATTTTATTTTAATATTTTAATAATAATATTCTGGATTTTTAAAGCGCCTAATGTTGTTGGACCTCTAAGTTATTTTAAATTTAGGCTCAACATTATTTTAAATATTTAACAATAGTTATATGGGACCAAACATGCTGGTTTGATCACAACAAAAACAAAACCTTAGCGGGTATCAGCTCTGTAGAAAAATCCAAGTATTATTTCCCGGTATTGTACGATCTATTGAATTTCACTGTTTCCTGTTATTAGCAGCTTTGTAATCATTGATATAGAAGCACACTTTGTAACAATATATAAAACATTTTACACGCTTCATATGAATACAATTGTCAATGAGGTATTGTTAGGCGTGTGTGAATTATAGACTTTGACAGTCGAAGAAGTCTCCACTATTGTGGTTGCATAGCTTTTACGGCAGGAATTTGTTGGAGTGTCTACCTCGCACTCAAAATACGCCTGCTCTACTCTCTTGATGTAAAAGAGTAAAAATTCACTCTTTTGGGGTGAATTTCAAAGAGTAAGAGTGACCTGATGACTAAGAGTGATTCCAAATCCACTCTAGAGTGAATTTTTGGGAAAAATCACTGTTAAAGAGGGTTCTCACACCTTTTGATGGTCTCGTCTTTAATTAGACGGACTCATCTTTAATTAGAGGGTTCGTGGGAGAACTACAACAAGAACTTTTAAAAGTGAACACCGGTTATTAATTCCAAATCCCTTTTTTATATATTTTCACAATGTTCAAATAGTGAAATATAGAATTTTTCAGCGAATGGGGCCTAATGTTTCCTCAACGACTTTTTTTTTACTCTCTTATTTTTTATGTGAGTGTCTCTTCTTTAGTTAGACGGACTCTTCTTTAATTAGAGAGCCTTGGCCTACTGCAGGAACTTTTAAAAGTGAACACTTTGCAAATCTTTTTTTTTTACATTTTTCATAATGTTCAAGTAGTGAAATAGGGCCTATAGAATTTTTCTGTTAGCAAATTAGGCCTAATGTTTCTTCCAAGAGTTTTTTTTTAACTCTCTTACATTAAACGAGTACTGTTAAAAGAGGTTATCTTTCACAGTTGGAAGTAACAACAAAATAGTTTAGAATGTATTCGGAAATCAGCTCACAATAGCATTTAATTTCAGCCATGCTTATGCAGCTCTGGCTGCCCTTATTTATAGTGAATAAATACATAGAAATAGGCTATTATATTTCAAGCAACATAATAACAATAAAAAAATTAAATAACTCACTTATTGTAATAGAATTATGCACTACAATTTTCTCCCAATTATACGGTACCGCACCACTTTTGGGAACGGATTTTTGTGGCCTTTAGCACCCTTGGTCACTAATTAGAATTACTTACCATATTTTAGCTTCCATTGGTGCCAAGTGAGCATTCATTAGAGAGAGGATCTCATCTTTAATTGGAGAGACTCTTCTTTAATTAGAGGGTTCGTGGGGGAGCCTTATACTAAAGGAATTGCAAATCCTATTTTTTATATTTTTCATAATGTTTAAGTAGTGAAATATGAATTTTTCTGTTAGCGAATTAGGCCTAATGTTTATTCTACACCTGTCGGATATAGGCCTGATAATATTATTGGTAATTCTCGATGTTATTATTAGGCCTATTATATTATCTTTATTTTATTTCAGTTATTATTATTATTTTATTATTGGTTATAACTGTTTTCACATAGGCCTAATTATGGTTGTAATTTAACTGTTCCCTGGTTGATTAAATCATTTCTGTGACCATAACAAAAATCGATGAAGTTTATTACAATATCATTCATTTGATCTTTGTTTTGAAAACTCATTTTTATGTGAAAAAGGTATGAAAGTTTATCCTAGCCTCAATTGTTTTATTTGTCTTAATGTTCAGGGTATTTGTGTGTTCTTATTTTATTAAGTTTGTTCTGCTTTATTAAGTATAGACCTATAGGGAGATTTTGCAACTGCACGAAATACGAAAACAAAACGGATACGTCATAAATTCATGTAACGCTTGAATTGAAGTTACCTTGAATATCTGTCACAGTTGGTCAGTATTTTACGACGATCATCAACAATTTGTAGGTAGAAATGTGATATATTTTTAATACATTTTAGCAACTTTCCAAAATGGAAATATGACGTATTCGTTTTCGTTACGGTATCGTATTTCGTAAATTTGCGACCTCATTAATAGTGAGGTTTCGCAAATTTACGAAATACGAAAACGAAAACTGATACATCACACTTCCATTTTTGAAAAGTGCTAAATGGTTTTAAAAATATATAATTTTTTCCACTTATGAGCCATTGATGATCGTCCTAAAATATTCACCAAACGTGACAGACCTTCAAGGTGTTCTATTAAAACGTTACAAGAATTTAGGCTATAACGTATCCGTTTTCGATTTCGTATTTTGTAAAGTTGCGAAGGGCCTCACTAATGTGTGCCTTGAGTAACCATGATTGCACTATTCAACACCGTTTATTTTATAATCATTGATATTATCAATTAATATTGTGTTTGTCTTTGATAATTACAGACAGAGAGCAGTAGCCCTGGATCCTATTCATCATCAGATAAATTACATCACTATGGTGACAACTATGACGTGGCATCGTCTTATGGTGAGCACAAGCACATGTATGTTAATTAAGTATGAAAATTAAGGTGTTAATCTGTTGTTTAATGCCTCTTGGTTTTGTAAACATGGATGGAATAATAGTATGGTATAAATAACCAGGCGGACGTTTGGAGTCGCGGGTTCACGGTTGTGGAATAATCATCCATAATAATCTTCCAGTGTTAATTCGAATTGAAATTAACTTTTCTTGCCCTAAAATCATCCTCCCTGTTTCAAGCCATGTTTAATAGATCGCTTTTGATAATGATTTCATTTCAAATGCTATTACGGTAAAGTAATATTAGGCCTAAACAACAAATAAAATCACAAAATTTGTTTTTAAGAATTATGCCTATTTTTATTATTACATCTGCATCTATAAAACATTAACATCCTGAAATCACCGTTTTTATGATTGATTACGAAACATCACATAATAGATACCGTATACGGTACATTTTGCGCTCCTGAGTGTTCGAAACGCGATTATCAATCACCGTATTGACTGGTATGTTTTTTTTTCTTTTGCGTTTAACATTATAGTTACAATTATGCTTAAAAGTTCGTGTCCCATCGGTTGAAGTCCCCTGTTGACATTCATAAATAACTGAATTGTCAACTCACAGATGACAATCAGATTCATTTAATGTGACTGCCAATGTCTGCCTAAATGTTTACATTTATCAGAACATTACATAAAGTAAGAGAAAGGCAAAGTTAAGTCAACTGGATTAATCCTAATATACAAGTACATACGCAGGTAACAATTTTGACATTGACAGATTATTAGTTTGGCTAGCATTAAGCAAAACGATGTTGATGATTCTTTAAGAATCTCTTGAAAACCGCTCCAAAACAAACAGACGCCACTCCGGATGGTATGCTAATCATACAGCTTCAATACTACCTAAACATACTGGTAGTTTTCATTTTATTGACGTTCTTAATCACTAGCCAATTGGGGTTGGCGGGACAATCTTGAACGCTAAGCGCCGGCAGGCCGGTTTAAGCACCCTACATTCTGCCGCCAAATCACTCCCTAGTCGATAGTAAGATCACGATGTACTACCACAATAGACCAGTAAACTCATAAATAAGTTTTGCTTACTGATGAATTATTTCGTTAAAATTTTGGATGAGAAAACCTTATTATCTCGAGAGATATTTATTAAATTAGAGGTGTCACCTAAAAAGGTATTATGGAAACCCAATAAATAAGTTTCCTCTAGAATTACCACCTCCAGATGCCATTCAAAATATATGGAAGCCCAATGATTAAGTTTACAATACAAGAAAATTGTGTCAATGAAATCATCAGACCTTTCCAGCCAGCCATAATCATTTTATGCACAGAATTTTACTTACTGTATGTTCATTTTGAAACAATAACATTAAATGTTCGTCCGGTGCATATGACGGTTTTAATGTTTTTACATATTTCATGGTAATAATAAAAATTCTTTTAGAGGACACTCGTAAATATGAAGATCAAATACAAATGTAGGCCTACTTTATTATAGTTTAGAGGTCTGACGTTAATGCATTAAACCGTCTTCAGATGGAAAAAAGCTCCGCCTGGCCGTAACTAAATCACAATGGAAAACATTAAGTAAACCACACTCGAAATTCTACTCACCTTAAAAATATGATGCTACCCTAGATATAGAACTAAATAAGACCGATATTCTAATACAATGCGTCATATTTCCCTCTAAAATAATGAACAGACCTTACTGAGAAACTGCCTGCTGAAACTAACATAATAAAATACACCATATCACATGTAATTAACATCTATCGATAAGGAGACTGACAGACCCACCGACTGAGTGTCCAATCAATCAGTCGATTGACCGAAATACATTACTACGAATATACCTTGTAAATTTAAAACCATTTGGCCTATTATAACTTGAAGAAATTGTATATTTTTTCACGTGGACCAGCTGACCAACAGACAGACAGAAAGTGTAGAAGTGCTTAGACGCTGCAGGCACTGAATTCAATTTTGAATCGTCGACCTTAAGAAGGTGTATGTTAGCACTTTAGTATATATAGTCCTGGCATAGGCCTATGTACTGTTTCATTGGAGGCCTGTGTGTAGTGTAATGTCAGCCTCTATGTTGTTTTGAGTGGCCCTCATTAAATAACGTTTAGTAAGAAGAATAAAATTTTAGAGTTATATTTGTATATTATCATCGCTCATACCATAGATTATTATTAGCTTTAGCTGTTAATGTTTAAGTAATCATGCTAATATATAATTAAAAATAATATAATATAAATAATGTTGAAGATTAAATCCTAAGTGACGATGCTTAGTGTAGGCCGCTAAAGTGTCACTGTAAGTTACGTGAGTCTCAATTCAATTTGCAGACATGTTCATGTTTTGGGAACAGAAGAGTCGCACCCTATTTGACCTCAAACGTAACTTAATAATTTTAAAATTAGAATGGTGTAACAGTGGAACAAACGCGTGATGGGGTCAAATAAGTGTCTTGCTAAATCCCTAAGGTCGATACTTCTACTATAGGCCTAAACTTAAATTTAAAAGCATGACAAGCCTACGCTTATATATGAGCAATAATACTGTCGCGAAGCCAAGCTCTGAGTGCGAGAAATTTGGCATGTTTAGTACAAAAACCATGCATATAAAGTGTTCGAAGTTGTTTATATTTACAGTTTTCTAGAACTTATTTTTAGTATTTTGACCAAATTTTCTTCTCTACTTAACAGTAGGCGTATTAATATTGATTAATAAGTTCTTAAAAGTTTTAATTTACTATATAAATATCTGAACGTTGTTCTGTAACCCGTACGTCTCGCCAACCATTAAAAAAAGATAGGCGCCAAATTAGGTTTAATACTAGAAAGTTTGTTTTTGTTACGTTTAGGATGTCTTAAATTCAATTAAAATTATCGTCATTGTTGTTGTTGCTTTATTTATTAATGTGTCCTTTTTAATATATATATACCAAGTTAATAGATTAGATTTTAATTGGTTATTAATTGATTATTTCCCTCTTTTTATTTAATCTTTTAACGCTAAATTAAACACCAGGAAAACAGTTAGGTCTGCAGTTACTTCCAATCCATTTTGAAATTTTAATTATATATTTTAAAATAAATAAATATTTAGGTTCATTTTTGTCTTTTTTTGTGCCGTAATGTATAATATTGGTTTCTAGGAACCCTGTAATTAATTTTAATTTCCATCATGATGCCTAATGGTGCATAAGGTTAATTTTAATCTTCCATTGATGCTTTTATCAAACGAAGTTAAGTTTCTGTTTGCTTGCTCATGTATTTTAATATTTATACTACTTTAATGGGTAATTTAAGATGTATATATTATAATATATTGTTTTTGTTGTATATTTCCAGGGTTTCATTGTACAAGCACATCGAGTCTTGACTGCCTGTCCCTTATCGTTGAAAGTATAACACCTAACAAAGGAAAGGCCATCACATCTCCCAAGAAGGCAACAGCCGATGGAATGTGTGTATGCTGAAATGATCTAGCATTTGGTGTCAGAAAAGGGAATGTTTTAAATCACAAGCAGCTAATAAGATTCGATGATCTGGTGCATATGGTTCATCAACGGTACTTTGGAAAAACAGGGTTTTGTCTGCAAACAGTCACTGAAAAGAATGGGACCCTCTAATATTTCTGAACTTGGGGATTTCAGCGTATGAGAAAAACGAAAAAAAAGGTTTCGGGAAAAATATACCAATGTACAACACATCGAAGAAACTTTACTTTCGTTTAAATCAATCGACAAGTTTGTAAAGGGACGTTGTGGTTTTATTTGCGTTAAGCATATCTTCTCCAGTCTTCAGAAAAATAGAACTGGACTGACCATCTTACCTTGAAGAAAAGTGTGTAAGCTTAAATAACACACGGATTTGAATGCAATATTCGGTTCCCGTTACTGTATCACATTTTACATATTTTATACATTAATTATAAATTTTACTTAATTATATTTTTGATGTATTCACGTTTGTGAAAAGTGCTTCATTTAACGAAGTTTATCATGTTGGGTATCGATGTAACTTTCGGAAACTAGAATGTACGAATTAAACAAAAACAATTCGTTGATTTAAGACTTAATTCAATTTGAATGTATTAGTTTAATTGATTTATTATCTCAAGAAGTTACAAATCCTTGGATGGGGATGGTATTCACGTAGACTGATTAATGAAAGCTGTTAATATCGCTAGGGAGAGTAGTGTCGTCATCAATCGGCAGTGACACAACGAAGAGGCATATTGGGACATGCATACAGAAAGGTGCGTAAAGAGACGCAAAACGCGCGCGTTTAGTAATATCAAATTTACGCGTTTGGGTCTATCGCGCGCATCATGTATGCGCACGTAGCAGTTTGTTTCCTCTCGTGGTGCCACTGTCAATAGGGAGGTTTCGCAACTTCACAAAATACGAAAACGAAAACGGATACGTCATAACGTTTGGATACCTTTATCTGTCACAGTTGGTCAGTATTTTACGACGACATCAACAGTTCGTAGATATTTTTATATAAGCCTAGTTTTTTAATAATAATACATTCAATAATAATATAATAGAATTGTGACGTATCCGTTTTCGTTATCGTATTTCGAAACTTTGCGAAACCTCACTAATACTTCAGATATAAAATAAATTCTACTAGTTTTAATATTTATTGTAGATATAGAAGCAGTACTGTAAAACAGTACTGTTGATATTTTAGTATGTATCATATCTAGAAATAAATCCAATGACTTGTTTATTTAGTTAAGAATGAACAAAAATGTACCAATAGATGTATAGATTTATAGGAAACGTTTACCGATATAACTATAAATATTTAGGTTGTATTCATTGAGGACTATGGATAATGTAAACAATCATTTTATAATCGTCGACCCTGTTTTTATCAGCTGGGCATATAAATCGAATTCCAATGTTGGTTTAAACTAAACTTATGGAGGAAGTACCGTACTGTATTTTTGTTGTAAAATACAACAAAGATATAAATAATACATTATGAGATGTGAAATATTATTTAATTAATTTTCAAACTTATTAACTTATGCAAGTTACTGTTAGTCATATTAGCCAGTAAATCTTAGTTTTGAAGTCGATAATATATCTTAACTTCTGTTAAACTTTAGATTTGGTTATTGACTGACTTATACTAATAAATGTGTACAGTAATTGTTATTAATGAAGCATGTACTAAATGCTAGTTCATCAGATTCGGTAATAAGAGTATTACACCAAAAATGGAGTTTCTATTTCGATCAAGATTGTAATAATGCGTAAAATATATATAGCAAAATGTAATAGGGCAATTATTCAAAATTTACTCAAATTTCGTTAATGTATAAATCTGTTTTAAAGCAAAATATTATTGAAGATCTGGATTGGATGTTAGATTATGAGAAATATAGGTCTACTTGGGCCTATATATTTCAACACACAATTGATAAAGAAAACAAGTATGCAGACGGGTACAGAATTATTCAAATGTTATTATAAATTTGATAGGCCTATAGAATTATCACTGTACATTTATGATAGGCCTATATAGGCCTAAATCTGAAAGTTTATATTGGTAAATGTTACTGTACCATTCGGTCCTCATATATTGAAACAGTGTCAAAATAATAGACCTATGCAAACATAATATATAAATTCATTCTTACTAGTCCTATTAATTTATTTAAATATAAACGACGATTTATGTAACTTACAAATACAAGCAAATTGTCCTAATCTTTCAGTTTAGAATTAGATTTAGAATCTACCGAATGCAGTACTATGTTGTAAAGTATGTCCTTCCGTATTTAATTGTATATAGCCAATATGTATATTAACCCATTTCCGAAATTACTGATCTTAATCAGATTTATATGAGTACGTATATTAATTAATAATATGATATTATTATTCATAATATGTATTATTATCGTTCTCATTACGGTTTTTTAGGGTCTAGGGGGAGTCATCTATTCGCACTGAAAAATAAAGGTTCCAAATGCGTCTCTCGCTGCATAAGGAATCATTGAAGAAAGAAAAGCGTTCTTAAATTTTGAAGAGTTCTTATGGCAAATGTGGCGAACCTAAAAAGACTAACCTAAAGAGTCCTTTGCAAACCAAAAGGTTCTAAAGACTTTTGCGAAAAACCGTTCTATAGATTTTTTTTCTAACTTGGAAAGGTTCTAATAAGAGTTCTATATAAAGCAAACCGAAAAAATCCATTTTGAACCTTTATTTTTTAGATTGTAGACATTAAATATATAATTCTTTACTCTACATTGGATTTTAATTTATCCAATATGATGTATATAGGCCTATACTATTTTCATCAATATATGAATATTATTGCGATAATAATCATGAATATTCATTCAGTGTGACAGTTTTGCCCAGTTGACTCAGAATATCTGATAAGAATGAAACTTCTAATGTCTATGTGTAAAATTAATGCTTTATAATTGGTTGGTGCGATATGGAAATTGTATATTGATATTTAATTTCCTATTAATTTCCACTCGCTGTATGGTAAGCGGTGTCTGTTTAGTCCCCCAATGTTCCGCATTACCAATGACAAACTTTGTAAACCGCTGTAGGGGTGCATTTAGTAGACCTATTATTTTAAGCACATGTTCTTATATTTGGTTTTATTAACATTGTTTTTATCTGACCATGCTGACCATGCTGACCATGCTCTTAGCAAAATATCAACAATTAAATTAGCCGTTGTTAATCCAATGTTTATGTTGTAATGACTTCGCGATGAAATCACACTTTCATCTTTTCAAAATAGGCCTATATAATTAACTTCTATCCTATTAAAGAGACACCTTTATTACTGTTATCCCTCGAGGAGCCGGTTCAATAATGAGCCCCTTTGTCTGTCTGTATAGGCCTATCCTGGCCTGTGTATCTGTCTACTCAAATACCTAACAAAATATTGTTCAATTTTACAAATGTTCGGACAATATTGCGACCGCGGTTTGGTCATTACCATTCGAATTCTAGAACGTAATTAATAAACATAGGCCTAAAAATAGTGAGTTTACGTAAGAGAACGGAAACGCCGTGGTTGACTGCATTTAGGTTAAGCCCCGCCCATTTTTACATTGCGCATGTTTAGTACTCTTGTCCTCTTTCTCTCTCGGAAGTCGGCAAAGTTGAATATTTATGATGTACTTTAAACGTCAACAACATTATATTAAATAACCCTATACAGGCCTTCTTCTAATTTAAAATGGTTAAATTTTGAAAAAAAATACATCGTTTTAACATTTTATAAGCTTTTAAAAACAAAAATGAAAATTTTAGCATATAAAAGAATTGATTTAGTCAAGTGTGAGATTTAGGGCTAGTCCTTCGTGATGTTGTCACGCTGCGGTGAGCACCGTACGCACTCACGCTTCACCGTCCTACTGCATAAACTCTCTAATATGTCAAAAGAGCTCCCAAGTCACCAGAATTCCCCGGAGCCTGCCAGTATTCTCTGGAGTATCGAGGATTCCCCGAAGTCTCCGGCATTCCCAGAAGTTCCCATGATTCCCGGTTGTCTCCATGATTCCCTAAAGTCTCCAGGATTTCCTGAAGTCTCTAGTTTCCTTAAGTCTCCAGGATTCACGAAATTTTCCAGGATTCCATGGAGTCTCCAGGATTCACGAGAATTTCCAGAATTCCCGGGAGTCCTCAGGATTGGCTGGGAGTCTGTATGATCTCTGGTACATTTCCCAGACTCCAGAAAAAACAACAATTATGTCTTATTTAGAACTATGTTAAGCTAACCTATCCTATTTATACAGAAAACATGGTATAAATAATGTTGATTCAGTAGAGAATTGGGTATAAAAATAATCATATTCACCCAAAATGTCTACAGGGTTTATAGAACTAAGATTCCTGTTAGACCTGACATATCTCAAACTGACAGTTGTTTTGAAAAAATAGTATTGAAAATGATAAAACATTACTGCTATATATTTTATATTGGATTATGTAATATTGAGTATAGGTCTATCTATTGATGGTCTGTTTAACAGTTGTATAGAAGATGATCACGATTATAGATGTAAATTGTCACATGAAAATGGCAACAAACTCATCAACATTAATTTTGTCAAAGTTACATTAAAGATAAAACATTGACTATAGAAAAATGTATTTAAAAATTGCTGAATAAGATTTTTAGAGTGAGGAATGATCAAAATTACAGAGACTTCCAGTCCTTTTTATGTTTTTGCTCTTTTTTAGTAGAAGTATATAACGTTGCAATATTGGGGAATAAATGTTTTTATAATACTCTATTTTTAGCGTCATATTCATATCTTATAAATTTCTTCAAAATAAGCTAGGTATTTTTAAAATCTAATTTAGTCATTTTCAAGTGACAATACCGTACATCTTTAAGGCACATTTGTAAATTTAGTCATTAATTTACAATATACAGTAGTTTAACAGGTCAGTGGTGCGATCTAAACGATTGTATTGTTTTAGATTTTGCCGTGAAGTAGTTTTTATATCAGATTCTTAATACCTATATATAGATAATGTTACAGTATCGTCAGATCGGTGGGTGAACATTTGTATGTATTGTAAATAAGACAGTAAACCATTGTGTATTTATTTCTCCTCTGATCTAATAAAGATTGATGTACTTAAAGTCGTTTTGTTGTGTCTCGTCATTGTCATGGCGGTGTATAATAAGCCATTTCACGGTTTCAACTGCACATGTGCAGATTAAGGTGAAGTGATAAAACGACGCGCGGCAATCACATTCCTATCAATAAGAGCCGCTCGTCGTTTTATTACTAGATCTTGGTAACGCCTATGCGCAGTTGAAACCGTAAAATGGCGTATTCATCAGTAGCATAGCATTGTCAGTTGGCCGTTCTGTCCAATTTAAAAAAAGGACATTCTTCTTTTTTATTTATTTGATTTATTGATCGATTTCCACACACATACATAAATACATAATTTTAACAGAATAAATTCAATATAAATATTACATTAAATATCAGTATAAGTTTTATAAACTTTAAGACTGACCCCCCATTTAAAATATTATAATTAAATAACAATGTATTATACAATTATGAATAAAAACAAAATAAACAAACAAATAAATAATTAAATAATAGTATATTATGTATACATAAATACATTAAAGTAAGTATATGAAAAATATTTATACAGGCAAGTATATAGGCCTCTAACAGTTGTAATAAAAAAATCTCATGCAGACCTTAAAATAAAGTAGACAGTACGGTAATTAATGTAATTTTTATTCTAATCACCATATACAAAGACCAGAGATTTTTTGAAATGATATTAAATAGCAGTAGATGGGTTGTTTTTAAAATCAATCGATAAAGAAGTCCAAAGTTTGAGACCTGATAAGACTGAATTACGTCTGAAATTAATTGTGGGTATTCGATTAATTATGGGCGTGTCTAGTGTTGAATGCATGTTTATCAAATCATTTAATAAATAAAAAAAATTTGAGTTGGAAGAATTAAGTTATAGATACGATACATGAATAAAGCCGTTTGGAGTTTATTAATGTCATATATATATATTTAAGACGTTTAAAAAACAATGGTTTTGTATGAGAAATAAATGATGAGTCATTACAAATTTTTAGTGCTTTCTTTTGCAGTTGAAAAGTTGGTCAATATGAGTAGACTCGAAGCTATTCGATAGATATAACATTTCAAACTAATCAATGGTTGCAGCCCAAATCAAAATACAATATAATAATAATATGTGACATTTATATACTTGCTTATTGCCAATGCCTCTAAGCGCTTCACAATTATTACCCCCAGTCATTGGAACAAACACCTATGGAATACAATCC
>JAOTQE010053726.1:0-45471 GCA_025631205.1 Nesometra sesokonis
TCCACCTCCAGAACTTTGAGCAAAATCCAAGAGATGGTGTGAACGAAAGTTTGTCAACCTAGAAAAAATTTACTCTTGAAACTCCAAACACATCCGTTCTAATCCAATGAAAAAAATGTTTAAAAAATCGCTGTAACATCGTGAATCAATCGTACAAATGATGAAGATTCCGGTTGCCTTTACTGGCAGCCCACTTCACAGTCCTAAAAACCGACCTACCGACCCTACTAAATTTTGTCGTGGAAGGGCAAACAAACATTTTTTTCTTGGCCTCAACATGTTTTTTTTTAAGTTAGCAGGCGGATTCATACTATTGATATGGTGGCAAACCTTATGTCCACAAAAGGCTCCTAAACATGAAGGGGTTGCAAGAAACACGTTACAATTTAGTTTTCACGCATTTGAAACGGTTTGAATTTGGGCTATAGAAATCTACAATGCAATATATTGCACCAGTTGTTTGAATATCAGGCACCAAATTCCTACTATACTAAACAAAAGTTTCATCGATCTTGTCAAACTTTCTCCGACCAGCATTAATGTGGGGAATTCAATTCTGTACCCATCGTACATACGTACTACTGGCTAGTCACAGTATCGTTCATCTTTAGATATTCTCAGTTGTTCATTTTAGTTGATCAGTCGATTTCTGAAGTCAACCTCATACGTTTAATATGTTATTTCCTAGAATTCTGTTTTTATACTATAATTTGTTTTTAAATTCATCAACGGTAAAGTCGGTCGGTCAGTCAGTCAGTCAGTCAGTCAGTCAGTCAGTCAGTCAGTCAGTCGGTCAGTCAGTCAGTCAGTCAGTCAGTCAGTCAGTCAGTCAGTCAGTCAGTCAGTCTCTTTTGTAGTCTCATTAAAACATATTTTAAAAAAAATTAGGATGAGTCTTTAGAATTTAGATTTCGTTTTGATACAAAACTTACCTTATCCCACAGGCATTGCATAGTGGTGTTCCATCTGCAGCATCGCGCCATAGTGGCGTCTTTCTTGTATCACATGAAGAACACTTCTTCCCTGATATAATAAAAATATCAATTTAATATTTATTAAATATAGAATCATTTTAGGTCGAGTACATAATGTGTCAGAGATAAGCCAAGGAGGTCGAGTACATAATGTGGCAGAGCTAAGCCAAGGAGGCATATGTCGCAAGCTAGCTTTCCACAATAGGCAGAATTTTAAAAAAAAATGTCATATTCTTTTCAAATTTTATTCTGTTTAATGCAGTTTTTTCAAAACTTACCTTTTTACATTTGACTTCTCCGCAAAGAAACAGCGTATGAAACTGATTTTGTGCATGTTCAGATAACAATGTGTATATTAATCTGTAAATTACTCAATTTTCAATATTTTTTAATTATGCCTCATTTGACTTGGCTCTGCAACATATTAATTTGGAAATAAAGAGGATGCCATGTGAGTGGAAAATACTCGTAATTAGACGCAATTAACTATAGCTCGTTAGTAGCATTTAAATTTAAATAACAAAGATCAGAGATAGCAACCATTATCTGAGTCAACACAAAACGATACCATTCTACCTCGAGATTTGTTTTGTATTTTATAACTATATTTACCAATGATTTACCTAATTCATTGTCTTCATACAATGGTTTATTGTCTTTTATGACATCAATTTCTATCTCAGAAAGGCTTTCTGTTGAGTTAAGTCCGCTTTTGACATCTCTCAGACACTGTCTGCATCTTCGTCGCAATCCACTATTTTGAAAAGGAAGATTTTATCAAATTATTTTTTTTTATTTGAAGTACAATATCTGTATTGAAAGCTTCTATATTCACAAATAATGTTTGGAGTCGTATAGAAAGGTAACAAAATGGTATCAACTTTCAACAACTTTTATGAAAGCAGGGGATGATTTAAGGGGGAGGGGAGGTCCGTCCGCCCTTATTTAGAAAGTAAACTATATCAATATTAACATTGTCTATAAAACGAAAATATTCAGCAATCATAAGGATTGATGCCTTAACACACCCCTGAAGCCATTTCCGGCCAGAAAATTTTTCAGGAGTAGCATGCTCAGAACCCCCTAAAACGTTGACTTTCTACTGGTCCTTTTTTCCAAAAGTCTGCATCCGCCTAAAGAGGGGATAGATTTACACGAGATATTAAATGAAAAAGTGGTTGCCGTAGTATTATGAGAAATATGTCAGTAATGACAGGGACCGTTGTGATTCAACAACAGATGTCCTTAGGATCACCACCGGTATACTGTAGCTACAACATAAATTTCTCATTGAATACATATTATTTTATACTATTAATGTATAGGTTATTAAAAACGTACCCTGTATACGCACGTAGACGTACTTTACCATGTCGAAGTTCCAAATGGAATGCCACACCACGAAATGTTGGATCTCCTTTTATGGCGCCTCTTTGAGGACGTCTTGCTTTTCGTTTGGCAGACGCGCGACATTCAGATTTTAACCTGTTGCGATTGAAATCTTCTGACTTGTCTAACTTATTGTTTTTATATTCAGACTCTCTAATTCTGTCTTCGACGCCGGGTAGTGAACGTGGAACATTTGAATAAAATAATGATAAATTATTGTTGCTTCTAGTTGTAATATTTGACGCAACGACGCCAATTGTAGAGTCGACAGATGAGAGAGATGGACCACCATATTGATAAGTAAGGCCATTGTCCGCATAGGAACGCAGGTGCACCCAGTTTCTGAAATGATAAAAGTGTACTTTAAGTGTACTTCGTGGTGATAAAACACCTTGTACACGTTAGAGTTAATTCGAAACCGTAAAGAGTCAAACAACACTAGGAAATTAGAACTGTAATTGAAAAAGTGAAGGGGATGGGGTGGGAAGAATGTAGTGGAAGCGGGAAAGAAAGTAACGGGGGCGGGGATGAACCTAGGGCCGCAGATGGGAAAATGGAAAGCAAGTGATAGAAGGATAGGCAGCAATGTTGGAAGCGGGGAGGAAGCAAAAAAATGGAAGCAGGGGTAATCTAATGGGAACGGAGATATGCAGGTAATGGAAGCCAAAGAAGAAGCAAGTGATGGAAGCTGGAGAGAAAACAAGCGGCAAGAGCGTAAGAGAAAACAACTGATGAGAGGGGGAGAGAAAAGTGATTGGAAAAAAATTATGGAAGTGGGAGAGAAAGCAATTGATAAGAGCGAAAGAGGAAGCAAAGGAGAGCGTTAGAGGAATTCCAATTGATGGAAGCGAGCGGGATAAGTAGTAATGGAAGTGGAAGACCAAGCATGCGAGAAATCCTGCGATGGAGGCTGACGATACAAGTGACCGGCCGGATAAATCAAGGATTTTACTTGATATTAGTGGGAAAGGTTTAGCCCTTATGGCCTTTAAACCTCCACTTCAATCTAATCTAAGCAGTTCACTGAGGGTGCAGACACCACATCATTAGGAAGAGAAATAGTTATTATTCTCTGAGTGAAATTTTACTCTGCATTCAAGGGGTATAAGTTGCTTTTTAAACAATTTACTTGAATGCCCCTTGTTTTGGTACTCGCTATTTCTTTCAAAGTATTGATCCAAATTTACTTTTTTATTTTACTTTTATATTTTTACTCCCGCGTTTGCATTATTGATGCAAACGGGAGAGGAAGCAAAGGATGAAAATGGGAGAGGAAGCAAGTGACGAGCGGAAGAAGCAGCAGATGGAAACGGGAGAAGAGGCAGATGAGGGGAGAATGGCAGGGGGAAGTGATGGGAGCGTCTGAGGCAGCAAGTAATAAGGGGCGGATCCAGGATTGTGATTTAGGAGGGGGCGCTTAAATCCCATTTTTTTGTTTTGTTGACAAGCAAAACATAAATACCTGCTTGCAATAACAGGTCTGATTTGTCTCTAGCAATCATATATGCCTGTGCAGCCGTTGTGTATGTTTTTTTAATTAGTCCATTGCCATGAACACCAAAAGTATTTTTCGGGTCAATTTTGGCGGGGCTTAAGCCTGTTTTATTAAGGGCTCCTACATCCGCACACTGGTAATAGGAACGAGGGAAAGTGATAGGAGACTGGGTTGCTAATGGTCAGTAAAGATATAACATGTACAAATTAGTAAAATTCGTTACTGATGGAGAATCTATTTCAGCGCTGTTTTTGCCAGACTAGGGGAGGACGAGTCTTTTTTAACTGACGGAGAAGGGACCGACAATGGTTACAATATTAGTACAATAGCGACATTCCAGTGGTGGCGCCAGGATTTTCCAGACGGGGGAATGGTTCCCGACAGGGGGTCTAGGTGGGCGTGGCTACCGGTAGAAAACGATATTTCCCCCTTTTGGTCCATTTGTATTGTCTATTTTCTGGGTCAATATATTTTTATTTTGCTTTTCCCCGACAAAAATGGTCAGTTTTTCCCGACGGGAACCCAGCCTTTCCCGACGGGAACCCAGCCTTCCCCGACGGGAGGTGGGGGCACCATTCCATTATATTATTGTTTCACCAGTTCTGAACATGGGCGGATCCAGAATTCAGTTAAATGGGTGTGGGCATGTTCCAGGGTCGGATCCAGGGTCGTGTAAAAGGGGGCACAAAATTATCGCCCGGGTGGGCATGTCTAAGGTTTTAAATTTAACGAGAAAATAAAACTGCTTGTATTTCGGCAATCTTAAGCTGTAGTTGCATCTTGCATGTATTTTATTCTTGAGGGAACATTTTAGACGCGACGCACATGTATTCTGACGATATGAGAGCCCCCCCCCCCCCTCTTAATCTGCCCCGTACCGATTTAAAACCCGACAAGCAATAATTATCGGGATTACTGTATTTTAACTTTTTGGGTCAATTTTATGCGGGAATTGGGGAAGCACAAAATGTGGAAAGGGTACAATGACGATATTTCAATGTCGATGTCACAAATCTCCAAGAATATCATATTGATCTCGTATACAAAGAGATAAAATATGTCATACTACTTACCTAAAGACAGTATTTTGTAGCGGGTAGTTGGTAGGGCGCTGGTTATATTGTACGACCCTATGATCAGTTAGGTCTACGCTAGAAACTGGTACAAAATTTAAACGTACCAATTCCGTGGGGACGGTGCTATTGGCACTTCCATATGGCAAATCCAAATATCTGTAATAACTAGGTATTAACGAAGCTCTGCTACTATAAAAATATTCCATATTAATTAATAAATAAGCAATAATTCTAATAGATAAACTGACTATACTTTCGATCAATTTACCGTTAACCGCAAGGTGTGAGCTGCTGCATATGCAAATACAATTCCACAGCAGCGTTTCATTCCATTTTATTTGCATAAGATTTTTGAACGGGATAGTAAGATTTCAGCAACTTGGATGGTTTGAAAAGAGCAAGGCGCGTGGTTTTAACTCTTTTTAGCATACTAATAAGTGCACGTCAATTATGTGTTTCGTACATTTGTATCTTTTTTTATATCGCAAAAACTTAAGGCGGTTTAATAATAATAATATAATAAAAATAATATATTAATAATAAGGTAAAAATAATAATATAATAATAATAATAATAATATAGAATTTATTGTTTAGCCTAGTTTGCATAACAAGTAATAGTTATGATCAATGCATTCAGGCTTTGGAATTCCATACGGTTGGTTTTCTAGTTTAACCGAAATGTTTGAAAATTGTGAAATACAAAAAGAACACATTGGGTGTTACTATTATAGTAGAGATAGCTAGTTCAATTGTTGAAGTTACATACTTTTTAGCGTGAAGTGGATGGTTAACTTGATGAGCCTCGATTTTACAAAATAAATTCAGATAACGCGCTGTTTCTGCGTCTAATTTTAAATATTTACATTAGTAATTTATTGTAATTGTAAAGGTGTATTGTCACTAGAAAAAGACAAAATAAACATCAAAACTATTTTTAAATTACTTTTTTCTGATTGATGCACCACTCTGACATTACACTGTTTAATTTTTTATTATTTTCTCCCTTTTCACTAAATATTTTGATATTACCGACAATCCCACAATAGAACATTTTAAACTTCATATGTTCAACTTCAATTTGTAATTTTTTTTTTGCTGATGGTGTTTTTTTTTAATATCTGCTAAATTTTATAATATATTTTTTAAAATAAACCATTTATTTTGAAAATTAGCTGTCTGTCATGTTTAACTAACAGTAAATCTTTAAAGTTTGATTAGTCATGTAAAAATTACTGTCACCCTGTAGTTTTTTCAGCTTTTCCAATTTCTTACACTTTTCTTCAGATTACAGATCCTTTCAATAAATGTAACCAATTTTACTAGGCTACATATATCAACTCTTAGAACAACTTTCTATGACCTATTAACACAATCTGTTAAGACCACTAATTTTCTGATGTATAACACTTGAAACAATGAAAGAAACAACTATTTTAACAACTAATTACAAGAACAGTTTTTATTACATATATACAAATAGGAAATAATTTTCTACAACAGTACTTTTTCAGTAGGCAAAAAAAAATCTCAACAAAATGTAATATATTTAAAAAATGACTAATCAAAATCAAACAGTACTTTAATCCAGTATAAATAACATAACATAGACACATAAAAAAGGCAGGTGCACCTAAAAAAATCGATGTCTCATTTGTTATAGTTGCTAATACATTTAGCCCAAAGTTAGAATTTGTAGATTTTATTAAGGTTATACGTTTGGTAATGCTGAAATTACAAGACAATAATCGCACTATACACAAAAATTGTCTGCAGAGGCATTAAAAATCTAAAAAGCACATGATCATTAAAAAATATTATTTTTCATTTTTTTACTGAAATTGTTGATTTCTGATGTTTTCATTCAGTACATAAGTTATAATGTTAGCACATGGGGGCGAACTTTTGACCCCAAGCTAAATGAAAATATTTAGTGGGGTAAAGTGGGTTATAGTTCCTAATTATCTAAACATGCATACTTTGCTCTAACTAAAAACACATGAAAAAACAAATTGTAGTGAAGAGACACAGAAATAGTATTACTGTACATTAGTGTATTTTTTATGATTAAAACAAATTCCTCCTCTGTAAACAGTTTGTGTGTAAAAGAATAAGATTTTTGTCTTGTGATTTCAGCTATTCCTGCCCCTCACTTGCCATTTGGTGTCCGTTTTAGAAAAAAAGTGATATTCTGTATACACAATCTTAAAATTCTAAAATAGAGCTAAAAGTATATTTTATTAGTAACTAAACCAAATGAGGAATAGAAATTGACAATCATTATTTCAGTTGAAATGCTAAAACTACTGTCCACTAATGCAACATGTGTAGCATTCAAGACCAAAACCCAGTAATATCTTTAACAACATAAGACACTCAGTTATATACAGCAGTACAATCCCTTCACCACCCACAAACCTTTCCCTCCTCTTCTCCCTGGCTTGATTCATTTGATCATTTTCATAATAAACAACAATACAATGCACTACTCCATTGAAAATAAAAATGTAATACTCATAATGGATGCAACCCTTACTTCCTGGCAAGTTACTTCTCATTACTTGGCTGCTACCAATAGTAGATCTGGGTAAATTAAAGCAATGTAGTTGAAGTGACTGAGAAGTTGTTAAATGTAGACAGTAAAATCTCACGCAGTGCACCGACTGCTCCCAAAAAAAAAGAGTAGCAAGATTAACCATTACAGTACCAACATTTTTAGAAGCGCAAGCGCATGTTTTATTTAAATGGGACAAAAATCTGACCAAGTTTAGCTTTAACTTTAATAAATATTTTGTACACTATATGCTTATAACTTGTCATTTAATTACTTTGCACATTCTACAATGAAGACACTGTACAATTAACTTGTATTTTAGCACTTTTTATAAAAGCATAAATTACAAATCTGGACTGTGCATTTTTAATAATAACATGAGGTATGATGTTACACTTCGCAGTATACTTGTTATTAACATTAGAATTATTGAATTGATTACAAATTTTTAAAGTTTCTTTCCCAAGAAACCAGAATACTGTAACCCACTAACCAGCGTTACAGTAAAAGACCAAGTTATGTAAACATGACCTTTCAAATTGTTGCTTTATAGAATCTATTGCCTGTGTAAGGCCCTTAATTTAAGTTATTAAAATGATAATCATTATCAAGAGTGTATTTATGAATAATTTAAATAGTGTGTGTCATACCAGAAATAAAGACACTTAAAACTTATTTAAAATATTGCAAGAGTAGCTTTATACTACTTTATACAATTTTAGCCTTTAAACTACTTTTAAAAAATAGTATAAATATACTTATTACAAGTTGGCTATAGTGTTAACATATTACCAAAAACTTTACAGAAACTTGTAGATATTTAAAAAAAAATTAAGTAGTATTGATTAAGAAATTGTGTTTTGGAAAATTTTACATTTAAACTAGAACTTATTGATGTGGGTACAGAAAACATTAAATCACCAAAGAAGAATATTTTATTAATTTTGTCAAGAATTGAAAATCTTAGAGTAAATAATAGGCTAATCATCATACATCTAAAACTCCATCTTCTTTATCTTGATCTTTGTCACCATCAAAAAGTTCATTCGCAGCATCAATTCTACAAGAAATTAAAAAAAACATGAGTAGATACAGTCAACTTTTTGAAAACCAAAAATCTTTCATAGTGTTGGGATTTCCCAAATGATCAACCAACATAACTGGGTCTGGGCAATGGCATTGTGGTTCCACAACAAGGTATCCATTGATTTGATACTGATAAAGAAAGTCTAATGGTGGCAATAAAGTGGCCTTCTGACCAGACCAGACTAAACTTCAACTTGTATGGATACATAGATTGAAAAATGTTAAACATAGTGAAACAATATATATTGTATTATTAAATTTATTATTAATAATATTTATTTCAAAGTTAAATTCAGTTTAAGAATGATAGTGATTGTAGTTAAAACTAAAATAATATTTAAAGTATTATCATTAATATTAGAATTTAAAAAAATAAAAGTAAAACAATAGAGAGAAAGAAGAAAAGAAAAGATGGAGCAACAATCTAGAATACACAGTGAGTAAAAATCATTGTAAAATAATTATATAAAATATTGGCATTTATCATGAGGCATTTATCATGAGGCATTTATCATGAGGGGCAAGATGCTTAATTTTTTGAACATAAAAAAAACAATAAAACTATATAAGCAAGATCAGCGACCAAATGAAGCGATTCTTCAACATGCTTGGTTTTATATTATTAACACCACCTGCTATGGAAATTTCACATTTCTGTGACCACGCTTGAGATGATAGTGGCAGCCTGAGGCGTAAAAGTCGGTGTTAGTGTAGTCTTAAGCTGTACACTCACTGCGTCGTACAACGGTCGTGCGACAGTCGCATGACTAAACCGTCGCTCCCTGTTTGTGTGGTTTCCAGATGCGAAGACAGTCTTCTACTCATCGGCCGAGGTTTTTTTTCAGTGATTTCCCTGTTGAATCACTAAAAAACCGTCGGCCAACGAGTAGAAGACTGTCTGTCAACCACACACACAGGGAGCGACGGTTTAGTCGTGTGACCGTAGCACGAAGCAGTGAGTGCCCGGCTTTAGGCGTTAGTCACAATTTGCATAATTCTAAATTAAAAAATAATATATTGTATACAATTTTAAGAACGAAGTAAGCATTTAGGAGTAAATTTATTTGAGAGGAATGTTCATGTTTGGCATATGCTCGCTGAATTGTGAAGTTTAAACAAGGCCATAACATTGTACCTATTATCTTGTTCTGTTTGGTTGTTCCTTGAATCTGGATCAGGTTCCTCCGTTACATCTAAGTTTAGTATACTATGTGGAACATGTTGCATCTGTACACTAGGAGCATGTTGTAAACATTTCAGATTATCTTGAACCGACTGCCTTACTTGATCAATGTACTAAATAAAGCAAGATTGCAAAATTTATCAGTATTAAACATATTTGGTTTTTGAGTTTCTAAATGAATTATATTAGTAAATGCACAGAGTCTAGTGTAATAATAGTAAATATAACAAGATGTAGGTTTTTATGTAATGCTCTAAAAAATTAGGTCTCTCGGAGTGCTCTCCACATTACTACCAAATTTGTTGGGGGAGACATCTATATGGGTCACACCCTCCCACCTGTCATTATAACTGTAAGGTGCCCACCTAGACACCCACTACTACTCCTGGGTGGAGAGAAGTAATTACAGATAAAGTGCCTTGCTCAAGGTTTAAAATTGTCTTAACTAATTACCCTACTTAACTATTATGCAAAAAATGTAAGAGCAAATGCTGGGTGCAGTTTAAGTAATGATATTAGAGTTAGAATTTTAAATATAAAACAAAGCAACAAGCTGGGAACACACTCTAGATAAAGACTTTAAATGGATCACAGAATCAACTCAAGTAGACAACATGTGGCAAAATTAAGCCAAGGATGGCAAGTCACAAAGCTTGCTTTCCAAAATAGGCAGAAACAAAAATGATCAACATTTTTCATTTTTATTTTACTTAAAAAATATACACTACCATCATTTAAATGAAAACCTTGATAGTACATGAAACTTGTTCAGATGTTTTATGAATAATTATTCCAAAATGTAATTTAAAATGACCCTGTTTACCCATGGTATATTGATAAGCAAAATTTCATAAATTTTCTCATACTTCCCTTCTAAATGTCCAAATTTTCGTAGTTCATAACTTCGCAATGAAACATTGTATGAAACATATTTTTTTTTGAATGTTAAAGGTAATAGTATGTAGTAATGTATTATTATTATTTATATTTAACTTAATTTTCAATTTTCTAATTTATCCCTCCTTTGTCTTGGCTCTGCAACAATTATCTTTTAATATTAACAAGGCAACCTTTGGTGTGTTGGTATTCACTACCATTTCTATACAAGAAACGTATAACTTAAGTAAGGTGGATGAGTATCATAAATGCTATTCTTGAAAGTAGTTGTAATGATATATACTGCTACATACTGATTGGTAATATTTTTTTTTAATTTAGTCGATATATTTTTGTATGCTTGTGGTTTTGCCCGTTGTTGATTTATCTTGTAATATATTTTTTACTTTTTTATATATTTGTTATAATATATTTGTTTCTGTTGGTTATATTTAAAGATAATACTGGACGCACCTTCACAACACGAAGCGTGCCACTGTTACAAATGTGTAGATTCCAAATGAATATTATTATCATTATTATTATATATACTGTATAGAATATTATTAAAATAAAAAGTGAAAAGAAATTCTGAATCCAGGCTTTGATAGAGCTTTGTTGGAAGAGAATGCTGTGAATACGATATATTCTGGCCAAATATATAATCAAGATATGAAAATCAATTATAGACCATTCACTAATTAAAAGGTACACCCACAAGATATACATGCAATACAGTACTGCCATTGTTATAGATTTGGCTTGTGGCAAAGCATTTATACCCTGTCTTAATACACATGCATTTTAATATGAAATTACATCATTTAATGACTAATCATAGGTTATGTGAAAATGAATATTGTAGGGTTCAATCTTTGTTCCTATTACAGAGGAAATTGAAACAATGAAACACTTTTGTTTGAATATAATTTTTAAAAAAACGCATAACATTAACAATCCTGATAAAGTACAGAATTTTTTCATTTTGATTATTAAGTTATTGTTTATTTGTAAATATATCCTTTCATAAAAAGAAAAAATTCAAATTTGCTTCAATCTAAGGCTGAAAAATGAAATTTTTTTAGAATTGTTTGTAAAATAAAGATAAAACTTACTGCTTTTGAATTGCTATTTTCTATCCTTGTTGTTGTGTCAGGGTGTAGTGTGAAGTCTGTTCCAAAATACTCAAAGTAATCTACAAATGAAATAATAGGAAAACTCCTGAGCCATTTTATCTGCAACCGTTTATTGGAGCCTACTTGTCAGACATGGGGGTAGTTGGGGCAGTTGGCGCATTGGTTGCGGTTCAGAATCTCAATCAAGAGTCCAAGACTCACTCATGCCAGTTACTTGTGTGCCTGGGCAACACACTTTACTCACATTGCTTCAGTCTACCCAGCTGTACGATGGGTACTAGCAAATTGCTGTGAAGTGGCCTGTAATGCACTAGCTCCTATCCAGGTGAAGTAGTCATACCCTCATCCACTACAGAAACTAAAAATAAGCTCTAGCACTAGGAGCCTTGAGGCTCGGAAAAGGATTTACTTACTACTTGTTAGACATGCAATGAAAAAATGTTTTGTTTACAACACTTGCTGTGTTTATTGTCCAGCATTTATATTCTCCATTTCAAGTACTAGACCTAGCCTATACTACCCTGCTATCCTAGTATTAGGCTAGAAGCTAGACTCAACTAGTAAAAATGTGCGCATCTTACTCTTGCGTGCTACGTTCGCTTGATTGTGCCGCTGCGGTCTACATGACAGGTACCTATACTTTACCGATCTCATTGTGCTAGGCGTAACACATACCTCACAATACATTTTTTCTTCTTTTGATAAAACCATTGAATAGTATTTTGTTACTGTGCATTTGCAACTTTATTCTGCAATACTATATTTTGAGTAAATGTCAAGTGACCTATACACAACCAATCAAATAGCTAGAATGTGTCAAAGTGTTGAATAATATAAACATTAACTTACCATTGTATGGAAGCTCATTATTTATCTCCTCATCTAACAGTAGAGCAGTTTCATATGTCCTACATACAATACAAAATGTATATTTTTTAATGATATACAAACATAAATTGATTCAACAATTGTCACAACATAATGCTTAAAAAATAGGGCTTATAAAATGTTTGATCTAAACTTTTTATGAGAATAAAACCTCAATGTTTAAACTATAAAAGTTTGACTTCAATTAACAAACACAATGAAAGAAAACCATCATGTACTGTCGACACAGTCAACGGTGCATCAGATTTTGTTTTTTTATTGGCACGGGTCGACCATGCATTATGTTATGTTGTGGGTTAATCAGTCAGAAAATCTTTCTCTAGTAAGTCAGTTTTACTGTATTTTTAAAAATTGTTTTCGTTTATTCCTATAAGCTATTTTTGAGATAACTTTATGCATTTCTTAAAATTTTCAGGATATATTCATTAATTCATACAACTTATGGAGTAATTTTATGATTTAGTTAAAATGATGTTTTAAGTCGGTCTAGAATGGGCAACACAAATATTTGTTTCACAGGGGCGTATCAAGGAATTGTGTAAGGGGAGCTTAAATCCAATATGATTGTGTCAGGCAAAAAAAAAACAAGCCATTTTCTGTGGGGAATTGTTGACATTATGATTTTTTTTCCTTTTGTCATTATACTTCTTTTTTTGAAGGGGTGTCCATTTCCTCTGGAGAAGTGCTCGAGAACCCTTTTTGTCATCTTTATGCTAATTTTATTTTTGCTTATTTGAACACACTAAGTAGCCCCACACTACTGCCGCATCACTATGCAATACCATGAATTGCATTGCATTTAAACACATTTGTATAAGAATTATACTTGTAAATAACATGTTATTATTTAGTGAATGAACCAATGCAAAAACTTACCAGCATCTTGCAACATTTTTGACTGTATACCCTCCACCACCTAAAACTAGCAGAGGCAGGTTAAATGACTTGATGTAGTTGACACATTCTCCATGGCCTTTTATACTCAAGTTGAAACAGCCTAGTCTATCACATCCCAAAGAATCTGCACCACACTGAGAAAATTAGATAAATAAAAATTTGTTAAAACAATACCATATACCCCATACATTAACTTTCAAACAATATTTTAAATATGTACTTGGATTGTAATGCAATTGCATAAGGGTAATATTACAATTGTTTACATTCATTATATGTCAGCATCAAATAGCTGTATCAAAAATACATGGACTGGGACTGGTCCTAACCCTATATTTAAAATACAATCATTATTTTAATTACTATAATACAACAGTTAAATATTAAAAAATCAACCTGAACTTCTCACTAAAACAGATTGTTTTATTAATTACTACATTAACGTAAAAATGTAACTTTCCTGGAAACAGACCAAAACAGACGGTCTATAGAGTTTTATGGAAGTTGACTGTTTTATACATTTTACTTTTGATTCAATTTGCCATCTACGCTACTGGACATGATGTTCATGCATGGCATTGTCCTCCCCAAGGATCACGTCATGTCCTGTTACCTGAAACACTTGCACTACATTCTGCTGTCCACAATAGGGGATGTATGGACCAGTACACCGGGGTAACCTCCGACTCATCTAAAAAGATTTTTTAAGTGCACATGAGCTATTGTATACACTGGACCTCGGTTTATAGTCCTTAATCTAGAAGACTTGTTCCACCACCAGAATCAGGTGCTAGTAGACCTCGAACCAATGTTGTAGTTTTGCTATGGTTCACGGTTTCCCTGCATTAACCATTTGGCCATATGACATGCACTCACCCTGGATGCAAAACAAGTTCATAGCAGGTTGTTGCCAAGCAAATTGCTAATACCAATTGTACAGCTGAGTAAAATAAAACAATGCGAATAGTGTATTGCCCAAGCACACAAAGCAATTGGTAAGTGTGAAACTCAAAATCCTGATGGTTCATTATACACAAACTTTCTGTAGCATGAAGCAGATTAGAGTATACTACTGCCATCGATGAGACACTAGTCAATTGCAGGCTGCATCCAAGTAATTTGCCAGTACCTATTGACTAGGTAGACTGATGCAATCTGGATAAAATGTCTGTCCCAAGGACAAGTAGCAACTAAGCAATGAGTCCAAGATGCCCCAACACTCGGGGCAGATTGCTATAAGCAGTCTTTAGACAGTCTTAACATTAAAACATTCTATAATTGTGACATCATGCATGGTCATTAATTGCTACTCGTAGGAGGCTATAAATGGTCTTAAATCACTTATTTGACCTTAAATTATCCGATTTAATAAATTGTTATAATTATAAATGTTTAAACATACACCATATCATGAAACTGAAATATGTTTAACATTTTCGTAAAAGACTGAATGTGATGTACAAAAAATGTATCTAAAATAACGCCCTCAATTACTGTTACTATGGAATGTTTGTTTGAGATTCAATACTCAATACAGTCTTAAGACTGTTTTATAGCAAAGTTCTAACTGAGGTGGCTTTGCTAAGAGCGTCTATGTGTCTACAGCTTTATTCTGTAAGTTAAGACCGCCAGTTTTATTCTAAAGCAATCGACCCTTGAAGTCTAAACAGGAAAAACTGCACTCCACACAATCCTGAAGAACCTAGCATGCAATTACTTACTTGTAAAACTATACATGTAGGCCTGTAATATTCCATGACACTCTGTATAACTGGTTTAAATAGATCTGAATACATAGCATCATCAATACCATCTTTTAATGGTACATTGACAGAGTAATAACGTCCACTCTCCATACCTATCTCATACATATCTCCTGCAAAACAAAACAATTGTATACATAATATACTAAATACATAGATACATGCAATACAACCTTAACTGGTCTACTGTATCTGAAATAATATATACCTCATACATAGATTCATACACTACAAATCATAATCATTACAGTTGAATATACCTCATATATTCTACTCCTTCCGATTATTCTAAAACCAGGTAACATTCCCAACCACTGTAATTCATAATATACCAAATATGCAGATTCATGCACTAACTCATTAATTACCATAACAGTAATAAGTAGCTGGTTACTATATTTCTGAAATACTATATGCCCGAGATATTTATACACTACAAATCATAAATTAGCATAAGAGTAATTGGGCTACTGTTTCTGAAATACTATATATCTCATACATAGATTCATACACTACAAATCATTAATTATCATAATAGTTATAATTATAGTTTATATATATAGTATATATATATTATAGTATATAACACTTCATATATTCTACACCTCAGGCGACACTAGTTCACCTTGACAGTCATTCGTACAGGGAGGTTAAAAATCATGAATTAAATTAATTTAGTTACACATCGATCTAAGAGGAATTTCAAGGTTATTAGAAAAATCATCCTTGTTACCATCAAGAGATCTATAGCGCGAGACAAATTCTAATTTTTGGCAAGTAGTTGGTCTTAATTCCATAATCATGCTCGCATCATATGACGATGGTGTCTTCTACTTGATAACAGATACAACTTAATGGCACACATAAGGCCACCATGATGAACACTAATGAAGCTCAGGATTTTTCTTAGCACTTTCCTAGCTAAAATTAAATAAAAAAATGCATACCTGTGCCAGGGAAGAACTGATTACCATATTTGTGAAAAGAGACGGTCATGACACGATCAGTGAGGTAAAAGGCTTCCTGTACACCATCACCATGATGAATATCAATATCTATATATAGTACCCTTGGGTGATATCTGTGAAAACAAAATAAAAACATTAATTAAATCCAGTAAACTCATCCCCCATTCAACTCATCCTCAGTCAACTTGTCCCCATGTCAACTCATCCCTAAAGTGTTGTCATCACCAACTTGTCCCTAAGCCAGCTCATCCCCAAGTTTGCTCGTTCCTACGTCAGCTCGTCACAAAAACAAATCAACTCATCCCCAAACAAAATTAAATAATTTAAATTGAGTAATGTCAGATAATAATTTGATATCTATAACTATGTATTTAGATTAGCATAGTATTTAATAAAACACAGGTTGGGGGCACAATACCACTTCAGTCCCCATATTATCTAAACACAGGCTTTGGACACTACAGATATAGGAAAAACTTCAGTCCACATATTGTCTAACACAGGTTGGAAATACTACATGATACGGGGACCACCTCAGTCCCCATATTGTCTAAAAACAAGTTGGGGACACTACACAATATTGGGACAATTTCAGACAGCATATTGTCTAAACAACCTTTGGACACTACACAATATGGGGACCACTTCAATCCGCATATTGTTTAAAAAGGTACAAGCCATTATTAACAATACATTTTTAAATTAAACAAAATATAAATACAGAATTAAAAATATAAAAACTCACTTCAATAATTCTAATATTGCTATAACTATATCATTAACATAGCAGAACCCTGATGCTTCAAACTTCTTTGCATGATGTAAACCTCCTGACCAATTGATGGCTATATCACAAAGCTGTAAAACAAAAGTAAGTTATATAAGATTGTCTGGACTAATGGACAATTAGTAATACACATGTAAATGTAAAATAGCTAAATCAATTGAATATCAACAGACAGGAGGGAACTGGCTACTGTATCAGTTACTGCAAATGAAATAATCAGGTCTGTTTCATGTTCCACACTTTAAAAGGACATAGTGATTTTACTTGCTTTTGTTTGAAGCACACGTGAACAGAGGAATATCCAAGAATCTGGGAAGGAGGATACTCAAATCCAATTTGTTTTTGTTAAAAAAACCTTATCTATCCTATTTTACAGCTTTATGTGGTTCTACGGTTGTTTCATTCATAATTTCTTCTGACATTACAGTATACTTCTTTTCTTCTGAAAGAGGGTGCTCATTTCCTCTGAAGGGGATGCTTGAGTGCCCAAACTTCATATTTATACGCTAATTTTAATTTTTCTACCTGTCAAGGTGAGGAACGGGGTGCTCAAGAACCCTGAGCATCCCAGGGATATACAACTGGAGAACATGGGATGATTGGCTAAAAAATGACTTAAGATAAGCATCTTAGAGACTGACCCTCAAGACATGATAAGAATAAACACTCTCTTCATATTGCTATGGTTATAATTTCAAAACTAATAACTGCTAACTTACATTGTTGTTGAGCTTACACGCACCCTCTAATGAAGCACCTGTGTACATTGAACAAAAATCAAAAAGTCCTGGAAAAACTGGACAATCATCTCCAACGTTATAATGACTTAAACTTTTTGTATAATTTTGAATATTCTGCGGAGTTACTTTCTGTAGAAAATCTATATAGTCCTCTGAATGAAACCGGCACATGTCATGAACAGAAGCCTTATAGGGCCTGTATACCTGAGGATTCAAATAAGTACAAAGGAAAAAATCAATGTTGTCACTGTACTTAGCCTTGCTAACTATTGAATTTGGCTGCTTTTTATACTTCACTCTCCTAAGTTTCCAATCACTAGGCATTCCTCAAGCCACCCGGCGGTATAATCAGTCGTAAACATAGCGCCTGCAACACCTTCTACATGCTGCATGGCAGAGAGTGGCATGGTGTTCGAATTAACCATGGAAATCACTGTTCATTACACAGAACAGTGATTTCCACCAGCTAAACCACTTGAGCTAAATGCCACTCTCACATTAACATTTTAAAAATAATATAATTTTTAATGAATATATGTGTTGAAAAACTTAACAGAAGTTTTACAAGAAGTAAATTATAATTATAATTTAATTTTGAAACATTTCATGAAATAAATTTTGTATATTTGGTTCTATAAGAAGAATGTTGTAACGTTAGGGATTAAAATGCAAACTGAATCAATCTTACCTGTAACTTTTTGTATAAGCCATAATTTAGTACCAAGTTGTGGGTTAAGGCGAGTCGATGAGGTTTCATAGGATGCCCTGGACCTGTCGGTATGAATACAATATAAATTTAGTTCTTTCTATTAATAAAAAACAATTTTTTATTAATAATCTCCTATTTCTTTTTTGTTTTATGTCACACTTTGATATTTGTGAACTTCAATCAAGAATACTAAATCTTGAACATGTTAAGCTGAATTTACAATGAAATGTATGTCATACACCCAAACTTTGCCATTTGCACAAACTCAATTATATTAGTTACAAAAACTAAGATCTTCCGGGAAAATCTAAAAATATTTAGAGCTGATGTAAAATTTGTGACACTTAAAACAATAAGTCACAACATAATAATTTCATCTGTCTGTCTGTTGCCTAACATATTTCAAGGTTTATTTATATGATAGTGTTCAAAAAATGATTTGATTCATTGTGGTACAGTATTTTACATGATTACATACAGTATTCTCATTGAATTATTTAAACTTATTTACATTTTCTTGTTAATTTATGTAATGCATCAACACCTAGCCAGAGTCAAACTAGATTTTTATGGACAGTGTATTTATTTTATTGGCAATTTTCTTATTATGGACTATTATACAGATTATTGGGTTTACCAAGGGCAATAAGCCACTTTTACTGCCAAAGCAGTGGAAGACCCAGCACTACTTTAATTCCACAAATTTGTATTGCCAACTACTAGAAAGCAGATGATGACAAGGTTTATTTCAGACTCATACACATTTTATTTCATTCTTTTGAGGACATTTGTTGCTCATACAAAACAAACAGTAAAAGTTAAAATATTTAAAACACATTTAAACTTAGTATGTTTAAAATTGCTATTAAAAACTAAAAATCCTATAGTAGAAAGAAAAGAATGTCTCACTACAGTATATGAAAGGTTGGTGTCCCGAAACAACTACTGCATACAGTACAATATATTTTAGTTTATCATGAAGTGGGGGTTATGATCCTCTAAAACAGAATGAAACAGCCTGGTATAAACCTGGACTGATACCAAACAAATGCTGAATGCAGTACAATATGATAGAATGGGAACAGCCTGCTATTATCACAATAAACCTGACTGTTCTCTCAACCTGCTAGCATTCTAGTATTTAGGGTGGATGATTAGGCCCATACAGATAACAAAACTCTTGTTTTGGCCGGGAAACTCAAGTTTTTTCAACCTGGCTACCGGCCAATTTTCTTTTGAGAGTTGACGGATTATTCACGCATACTCTAAATGCAGTTGTCTCATGTAGAGTAGTCGCCTGTACCTGTGGAGAAGTTTTTAATTACTATCATCATGATCAAGACCATACGAACACCACCTTCAATGGTACTCCAGGACTAAATCAAAAGAAATATTTATCTCACAGCAGGTTATAAATGAATGGAATAATTTTCTGAGGAAATTGTTAGTGTGTCATCAATAAACATGCATAGACTTGATGAGGATTGGGCAAGGTATCCACACAGTATTAGTTTTTTGATCATTCAATTTTTAAGCATTTTTTGTGTATTGTGCCAGGTTTCCAATTAGGCCTATAAGTTAGTATTAAATCTGGCAATTTTAAAGCAGTATTAAGTCTTCTGTGCGCTAACCCTCTACAGTTACTGTAAGTTTGTTATTGCTGAGTGGTTAACAGACAGCCTTCAACCATATTATTACTGTTACCTGTTATAATATTGCCGCCAAAGTAGTCCCTTGAACTATAGAACGCGGACAGCGCTGTTCGATTTCAACTTAATGTTCAGTAATACATTTTTTTAATAGGCCTATAACCCTACGGTATGTTAATAGTTATAGGTCTTTATTGAAAACAAACATCATACCAATTATACATTGCCACCAAAAGAAACGCGGCGCTTGTCTGTTTAGTCGCCAAGTAATAATATTGATAATAATAGAAATAATAATAATGAAACACTGACTATAACAAGATACACACTTTGACACTCACACACATCCACACACACACACGTGCACATACACAAGAACAAAGAGTTCAAGGCATCGCCCACAACCACCACCACTCTAAGATTGTACACCCTGTAGGGGGAAATGGAATTTACCCCCAGACACGGGAAGCATGGCACCAGACGGTAACCTACCACGTACAATCCTATGGCGCTGGCGGCTATGAGCGACCTTCAGAATGGATGTTAAATAAAATGTTATTTCTGAATTAAAAAATACTAATATTTATCTAATATCATCTCTTTTAGTGTATTTTTAATGGGAACTTGGGAGCATAGATGGAAAATTTTGTCATAAAATTCATTCCAGATATTTGGTCCGTGAATAAACATTGACCTATGACTAGATGTTAATCTTGAGAATGGTGTACATGCATTTTTCTAGAATTTCCAAGGAATTTTGAACGTTTACTCTTTTTATTGCTATCGAATATATATATTTAGATATGAAACATATTGCCTGTATCTTATTTAGATCAAAAATTGTATCAATCGTTTTGTATTTGTTATTAGTATATTAGTCTAATTGCTAACTTTTGTAGCTTGTGTAACTTTTCAATGTGTTGGGTAGTCATTTCCCCATACAATGTTTCCATATTGTAGATGGGGTAAGATAAAGGCATTATATAAGTTTATTAATGTACAGGTAATATATTCCTTACTTTACAGATGATACCAATGGCTTTAGCTATTTTATTGCTTATACTGTATATTGAATATGGTGTTTCCAGCTTAGACTTTCATAAATTATAACAATACCCAAGAACGTGACATTGTCCATTCTATGTAGGTTGGTATTATTTATTTTGATAGATAAGTTTTGAGATAATTTTTGGTTGTTGAAAAATAACATAATTGGTTTTAAATTTAGTTTATTTGCTTTAAACCAAGTATCAAATTTTGATAGTTCAAAGTTCAATGTATGTGCTATTTCGTAATATCTTTATTTGAATAGTAGACAGTGGTATCATCAGCGTACGATATAACCTCAACTATTTTACTAACATTACATATTTCGTTTACATAAAGTAAAAAAAGCAGAGGGCCTAAGATCGACCCCTGCGGAATCCTACATGTAATTTTTGATAGAGATGATTTCTTATTACTTATAACAACAAATTGTCTTCTATCTTTTAGAAAATTATTAAACTTCTTATACCGTAATGATGAATCTTTGTTATCAAAATATCGTGATTCATAACATCAAAGGCTTTTGATAGGTCCATAAAAACACTAGCAAGAAATGCAGTTTTCGAAAACAGACAAAATATCTTTTATGAGTTCAATGACGGCATGTGCGTGGAATGTTTTGCACAAAATACAGATTTCATTATTATCCAAAACAGTTGAAAATACCAATGCTATTGACCGCCTTAATAACAATATAAACATATACTACTATAATATTAATAATAATAATGACCAAAAATTCATCTTAAATATTGCTTGTTGTAATCACGTATACCAGAGGGAAAAAAAGAGTACTTGTACCAGTCCATGTGCGCACGCACCATTCTCAATCTACCACTTCGGACAATAGTGCTAGTTACTGTATGTCGTCACGAAGCGGATGGTATTGGTCTTCAAATATAGCCTTAAGCACCTTACAGAAGTAAGCCGTTCATGGTAGAACGAATGGAGCGTTTGAACTGGCGAACCAATCACTTTCCCCACCCTATTAAATCCGTATTGGTGGGGATTTAAGATATTAAATTTAGGCCTAGTCCCTTAAATAACTGTCAGCCGAAAACGATCTACACTAATAACAAGTAAGGATCTACAAGTAAGACATGATTACTAATAGTACTGCAAAACAACTCAACTAAGTGAAAAAAAAATGTTCTGTTTTATTTCTCTAGGCCTACCCGGCTCAAACCTGGTTAGCTGTCTCACTCAACTAAGCGGCGTATTTGGGTTTTAGTCGCCAGTGAAAAGTTGCTGAGGAAATATATCGAGCCAGGTTAGGGCCTAGGATTTTACAGCTAATAATATATGTTTTAATATTTCTATTGATACGAACCATAATGAAAATTTCCTACGTCAGCATCATAAAAGTATGAAATTGTTTTTTTAGACATAACTTTTCCTCAATACTGTGGATATTTTTACAAAAAACTGTTGATACATTAACCCACCAAACAAAAAAAGAAGAAAGGAAAGCGGACTTGACTTGTATGGAACGCAAAAGGGGCATTTTACAGTAGTGGCAATAATGGGAGCCAGCAATAATAATTTTGAACTAGACATGCAATTCGTCTACGACGAATAAGGGGATACGGACGTATGATGCGATAGAGATGTAACGTACGCGTGCGTGGCAAATCAATGGTGACAATGATGATGTCATAATCATATACATCGAGTCCACTACGTTACTTGTCCTGGTAGACAATCTCCTGGGGAGGACTATAAACTAATAGACTCAATGTAGAGAATTGTAAATGGGATTGAGGGGAAAAAACTGGAATTTAATTTTAAGAGTACTGTATAGAGATTCACTTGTTTGTATAAACAGGATGAAGTCCCAACATTTTAAAATTGCTCATTCTTTAAATTTAAACGTTTGTGTTACGAAAACCTTATACAGTGTAAGAAAGACATTATTACTTCTACTTCTCATGCAAAAAGTTATATACTCATTTGGACAAGTATTGACTGAGCCTATCGCTGATATTCCTCAATGCACCATCTAAATTTAGGTTTCGATTGACATTCTATTCCTTAACCATTAGAGGTTGGTGAAATTTAGACGAATGTCCCGTTACTTAAGTAGGCGTCCCGATGACAAATCTTAACCAATGAAATTATTTAGATAAAATGAAAGGTTGATTTATTTTCTAGTGGAAGGTGAAACGGTCATTGAAATCGGACCATTAAACTTCTTGAATTAGATAAGTTTTTACAGAAATACATAGGCCTGGATAATTTTAGAATGCCTCGTCTCAATGGCCTAGACGAAAATCAGACATGTTCGCGATGTAAAAAAAGAGAACAAAAAAGTGCTGTTTTCACAAATCACAATTAAAATCATGTTATGTGTAAATAATTTGTAAACATGTATCGAAACGGCCAAAAAAATCAGGGTTGACTATCAGCTGAGATACAATAGAAAACCCGCCAAAATTGGACGATTTTCTATGTATTTTGTGCCGTTTAGCGTGAAACGTGTCGACGTATTGGAGCCAAAAAGAAATTGTAATGTAGCCATGATGCATGGAAGCAGTTGGCGAAGCAGGTGACGTTTCGGGCTTCCAATCACGAGGTCGGTGGTTCGAGATTCACTCAGTCAGCTGTTTGTGTTCCTAGGCAAGACACTTTATCCACGTTGCCTCTCTCCACCCAGGAGTATAAATAGGTACCTGAGAGGTACAAATACCATATGCGCTGATTACAGCTGCAATTGGAATGGATTGTGTTCCAATGACTGGGGGTAATAATTGTGAAGCTGCTTTGATCAGCACGGAAAAGCGCTATATAAGCAATTATTATTATTATGAATATAATATACGCACCATGTAATGGCACATGCAGAGGCCGTCATATTACATCAAACTGGCCTGGTACATGTAGCAATTTAATTTTAAAATGATATTGCGAATATTTGATGTTTTACGCACGCACACGTGCGCATCATGACGCACTCATGGGCAAATGTAATAATTAAAATGGTTTTCACGCCCACAATATTCATATTTTACCATAGTTTTGGAGTTGTGAAATGTGAATTTTTTTGTTGTTGGAGTGCCATTTCAGGGGGGACCATCCCCCCTGAGTTGTCATTGGGGGAGACGCGTCCCCATCCCTCCTCTTCCGCCGCCCAAGGGCGGCGGAACGTTTTTTGAATTAGGGGGGATGAGGTTAAATTTTGCTCACCTATCCCAGCCCGGTTTGAATTTGATGAACAAAAATTAAAAAAAAAACCTTATTGCTCTAAATTCGCGCTTTTCTGGTCTCTGAAGAACCAACTTCGACCAAAGAGCTGTACACAATTAATAATAGGTCTCGGACTTCAATTAACCACATTTTATAGTGTGCCATTGCAGAGACGCCGGAAGCAATTTTGAAGTGGTCCGGCTAGAGAGTCAAATTTAACCTTAGCCCCACGATGGTTGGGGCTGAGGTAAGAAAATTTTAAAATTCAAGGTCTCTACATACCCGGAAATGGCACTTCCACAGTGAGTTTTTGTGTGATTGACGACAAAAATATCGCGGTTTATAGAACTATAATAATTACGAATTATTTTTTAAGATAGACTCAACTTATGAGATTGATGATGGTTTTAATTTTTATTTACCTATTTATTTATTATTTTATTTTTTTATTTATGTTAATTTTATTACTATTATTTTTTTATTTTTTGCATTGTCCAAAAAGTGGTCCGGCTCCGGCGGCTCTGCATTTCCGAACATCTAAAAGTCCATATTATAAATGTCGCATTTCGGCTAGTGAGTTTTTCCGTTCAAAATGATAAATCGCGTTACATTGTGAAAAATATCAATAGTGCTATTTCGAAAAGATTTAATTGCTAAATGTTCGGTTGTACTTTCAGACGTCGCCTCTCTTCCTTTTCAGACTCCTGGTTCACCGCACGACTGTGTGGTACCACTTCAAACCACAAGACATATCATCTGAAAATGGGACATTTTGATTAACTCAGGTGTCTTATGCAGCTCAAAACTTTGCGAAGGAAACACCTAGTTTTATCCGGAAAGAAGAATGTACACCACAATCGCCTGACCTCAGTCCCATTGATTATGCGATGTGGGATACGTTAAAAGAGGTTTCAATCCACACAGGAGAGACAAATTCATGAAAGACGAATCGAAGAAAAAAATAGACAGTGCCTGGGGAAAATCTCTCCTGATGATGTTAGGAACTGCATTTCTTTAAGCGATATTTCGCACAGTGTGTGATCAGGACGGAGGACACATCGAGCATTTATTTGAGCTGTAGTGATTAGTAAAAGAAGTTAAACATTCCTTCATTCCGGTCGATTTTCGACATGCGTATTTTAAATTTTCACTGTGGCAAGGCGATAAGACCTAAGACTTCAATTATGTATGTGTGCAATTTTTGAAGAAGCTGTACTCTTTAACATTTACTTCTCGTATGTATTAAAGGGCAGGTTCACCCAAAAAAAAAATATCTTTCTTATATGTTTTAGTTTATCATAAAAAGTATATTCAGCCCTGTTTTTGAATTTTTATGATTCATTATACCTATCATAATTATTGGTGAAATAGACAAAAATTGCTAAGTGGGGGGATACCGGTAGTTCAAATTACAAGATAGAATCCCTATTCTTTTACATACAAATTGTCTGAAAGAGGGGTATTTTAAATAAATAGTGAAAAATCAATGGTCATTTTAAAAATATATAGAAAAGTTTTTTCCTTATGTGTTTTAACCAAAATTGTTCATTTCAGATGTTTTTATATAGTGTAAATTAACCATTTTTACATTTTTATTTGATAATACAAAATTACCCACTTTCCTATTTTGTGTGTAAAAGAATAGGGATGAAATCTAGCGTTAATTTTTATATGTTTTTTTTTTAAATTCATGAGAGTCAAGGGGAAAAAATCCTAAAATTCCCAAATAGGGCTGAATATACTTTTAATGATTAAATAAAACATATAATGAAAGTCATTTTTTGGGTGAATCTGCCCATTAAGGTCTACACTAGGGGATACACTTGAGGGGGTGTACCTGCATTCCAGGATGGACGGAAAACTATTCGACGTGAGACGATTTCAAGCACAAAATAAAACAAAGAAATTCACAGTCAAAGAACTACTGTTTGCTGACGATGCTGCACTCATCGCACACAGTGAGGAAGATCTCTAACAGCTTATGGATCAAGTCTCTGTGGCACGCAAGAACTTTGGCCTCACAATAAGCTCCAGTAAAACCGTTACAATGTGCTCAGATTCAGGATACCAACCTATAATTGGAAAGGGAGCAACTCAAGGATGTTGAACACTTCTGTTACCTAGGCTCTACTATCAGAAAATGGAAAACTTACTCTCACTACCAAAATGATAATTTATGAAGCATGTATACTCTCAACCTTGCTTTATGGATCAGAGTGCTGGACCACATATGCATATCAACTAAGTAGACTCAATGTATTCCATCTTCGTCTACTCGGAAAAATTTTGAAAAAAAGATGGTTTGATAAATCCACAAACATGGAAGTATTGACGAGAACAAGTCAATCATGCATACACATTGATTGGTCTTAGAAGGCTTAGGTGGCTTGGTCACGTTGAAAGAATGGAGGAGTATAGAATACGAAAGGAAGTTCTATATAGTGAAACTCAAACTGGCAGAAGGAATGCTGGAAGGCCTAAACTTAGATATACTGATCAGATTAAGAGAGATTTTAAAAGATTTGGGATCAGTAAACAGGAATGGCGGGTTGGAGCAAATGATAGAGTAGACTGGAGAAGAAGGGGCATGGCTGGTAGCATGAAATTAGAAGTGCAATAGAGAAGTGAAGAATCAGCAAAGAGAGAGAAAAGGAAGCAGAAGAGGCGTGCACACCATGATCAGGAAGGATCGACGGAGCCATGATGATGATGATGATGATGATGATGATGATGATGAGGAGGAGGAGGAGGAGGAGTATATACCAATACAGTATAACTTTGGAACACCTTATCTAATTTCATTCGTCACTATTCTTCTTGAGAATTTTAAGCTAGTTTGAAGACTCATCTACCTGATTCTTTGTGATCTGTTTTGATTCTTACTCTTCATCTATTCTTCATACGCTTTGAGACATTCTCTTGTTTGTATTAAGTGTTGTATAAATACAATTACATTACTGTACATTGCATTACATATAGCATATGGGAGTAAGACCGGTTTGAAGTAGACTTTTTTGGGCCACTCGGGCAGCAATTTTTCCCTCGACGTCTCAGCTAATTAGATTGGTGGCGCTATAATAACATATGAATATTATCAGTAATTCTACTTTCTCAGGGAATACAACAAAAACGGAGAGAAAACGGAGAACAAAAATGACAGTCCGTTGATTTACGTTAGTATCCCTTAGTTTCCTGTATTCCGTCGACTCTGTTTCATTAACGGGAGCGTCCGGTATGAACAGTGAGAGATTTTGAACATGACAATTGGACCGGACGTCGACCGAAAAAAAAAATCGCCGTTACGTATTCGTTACTTATCCGTTAAGCTTCCGTTTTATCAGTTTCTCGTGCGTTTCTCATACTGAACTTTTCCGTTAGACCCCGTTCGTCTCCGGTGATTGTTATTACTCACCGGATTATTACCGAGCAACAAAACGTATGAAAGTGCAGTACGAATATTCCACGGACACTTACACAAAAGTAACGGAAGCGTAAAGACATACAACTGACAAAGAACGGATAAGTAACGTAATTTTAACTGAAGAAACGAAACAACACAGGCAAAGAAACGTATAAAGGACGGACATAGACCGAAGATGGTTGACTTCTGATTTCGGGTCTCTGCAGGCTCTTTACTCCGAACTGATTATGCGTTATCAATAGTAAATAACTATGAAGATTGTGACCTCGATTACCCCACCAGAGAATAATTAGCAACTTCCTTCAGAGAAAAAGAACTATACATAAAAACAGTGATATCATTAAAAAAAACCTTTCAAAATAGGGGATTTTTTTTCTTTGCCTTGTAAAAATTCCGATTGGGTGTCCATTTGTGGGGTTTCAATATCCATTTAGACTCCATTATATTACAGTGCGTGTTGACATTAGTGTCACAGCCGTGGCATCATACTCTATTGCATTACAGTGTGTGTTGACACTAGTGCCACAGCCGTGACATCATACTCTATTGTATTACAGTGTGTGTTGACATTAGTGCCACAGCCGTGACATCATACGGAATCGAATCCGTAATTAATTGAAATTTAATTTAAACCTGTCAATTTGACTGATGAAAAACAGAACACGAGTGCAGTAAGTTTGTTTATTTCTGATCCAGGTCGTTACTATAGCGAAACAAATTATATTTCTCTGTTAGTTGTCATAGACAGGCTAGATTTTTACCACAGAGAAGGAATTTGTCTCATAACTAGAAAGTGTAGGCCTATCAATATGTTGGTATTTACTATATTAACTCATACCCAAACTTTAAAACACCTAGGACACAACTAGATTACCAACACTACATGTATGCTAAAATTCACCTGCTTGCAAAGTTACGTTTACCTATTTGCAAATTATCGCGACGTGCAGGGGCGGATACAGACTTTTGAAAAAGGTGACCTGCGGGAGGGGGAGGTAGAGGGTCAAAGTTTTAGGGAGGTCCGGGGGCATGCTCCCCTGGAAATGGTGGTCTTTAGGGCTGGTATTCTCGAAAGTGGACTAACTTTAGTCCAGGACTAAATTCAGATTTAATCTGGGACTAACTGGCTATGGTATTCTCAAGGTGTACAACGTTTGTCCAAATATAATCCTGAACTCAAACATTCTGAATTTTGTTTGTCGAGGTATTAGGTTTATTGTTAGTCCAGGATCAACTAGTGCTGTTTTAAGGTTAGTCCTGGACTAACTTTCGAGAATACCAGCCTAGATGTCTGGAAATGGCCTCAGGGGCGTGTTAACTTGTCTTATGATTGCTGAATAGACAATGTTAATTACTTTCCAAAAGATGAAACGCATTGTTCACGTCACAAGTAAAGACCTCTGCAATCAGGAAGACAATTTGGCACTGACTTTGAAAAAGAGTGGAAGTAGTGGCGCAGCGGTTGCGGTTCAGAATCCCAATCGAGAGATCGGTGGTTCGAGACACACTCACGCCAGTTGCTTGTACACCAGGGCACCTTTACTCACATTGATTCAGTCTACCCAGCTGTATGATGGGTACTGGCAAATTGTTGGGAAGTAACTTGCGATGGACTAGCATCCCATTCAGGGAGAGTACCCTACTCTCGTCCGCTTCATGCTACTGAAACTGGAAATAATCTCCAGCCCTATGATATTATATGAGCCTTCAAGCTCGGATAATGGATTTACTTATTTGAAAAAGGGCATCTACCGGATGGTATTGGGATTAGGGAACTGTGGTGCTTTTTTTGAACAATTCCCCCGACAGGGAGGGCAAGTTTGAGGTGGGCGTGTTCCCGGTTTTCAGTTAAAAAAAAGAAAAGAAAACGATAGTTGTAGTGACTTGCGAGCCTGTTTAGGCCGTTTGGTATATTGGGGACTTGACTGGACCTTGACATTGCCCTCCAAAGCCCCCGAACGAAAACTTAAATTCCTCCCCGAAAGAGTCCCCAAACGGGGGGGGGGGGGCTGTAGCCCCCTTATCCTCCACCACTGAATTGGCCCATGATAATCAATTTTGGAAAGTTTCAATCAGATTTTGTTTCTTATTTCTCCAGATATTGAGGTCGAGATTTCTTTCTTTATGATTCTCATATCAACACCCTATTCCGGAACGTTACGAAATTTCACACATTTTTTTTCTTTGAATTTCAAGGAAAAGTATACATCCATGGATGTAAAAACCAAACAATCAAAATGTTTCATGACAAAGACAGACAGATATACACAAAAAGCTAAATGTAGAGAAGCTTTTGCACGTCTAAAAACTAAAGCCATAACATTAAAAAAATCAGGGTAAGACCTTTTTTTTTAAATTTTCAAATCTCCCAAATTTCTGGCTAAATACATAAAATTATTTTGAAAATTACCTAAAGTTAAAGTCCAAAAATTGTAAGAAACTATAGGAAATAAAAACACTAGCAATATTTAACTATAGGAAATAAAAAGATTGTTATTGAAAATACTGTATATTAACTGGTTACTACTAAAAAATAAACCAAATATTTCCTTATCGACCGACAGACTTTTCAAAATTCTTATTTGGGCAAAAATATTCTTTATGCCTAATTTTAGATATGTGGCATTTCTACATAGCAAAAATACATCTTACAAAAACACGGTAACATATTATGTAAAGTTATTACAAATTTATTTAGTTTTTCAGTAATGGTACATAAATAGCAAAGCATGATTGAATGTGTTTGAGTCAATAACATTAATAGCAAAATTTCAATTTCATCAAGTTAGGAATACTGTACAGTTTAAATGTACATCATGTGTACATATGCACATAGAAATACTATAAAATAAAGTTTAAGCATATATACATATAAAGTGCATACAAAGCAAACAATGGGATATAAAAAAAATAAAAATGCATATTTACAATATCTACAGCTATATTGCCTATATAATAAAGAACACACTTTTGCACTAAATGCAATATGGATGATATCAGCAATGAAATTAAATACAGTATACTGTACATAAGTAAATACTTTTCCGAGCTTTGTGGCCCATAGGACTGGAGCTTATTTCCAGTTTCTATAGCGAGAAGTGAAGTGTGATACTCCCCCTGGTAGGTTACTTAACAGCAATTTGCCAGTACCCATTGACAGCTGGGTAGACTAAAGCAATGTAAGTAAAGTGTGTTGCCTAGGTGCACAAGCAAGTGGCTAGAGCAGGTCTCAAACTCCCAACATTTTGATTGAAATTCTGAAAATCAACTGCCGTGGCAACTGCTTCCACAACATCAATATACATAATGGTTTTATAATTTTGATCGTCAATCACAGGTCTGTTTTTTGGATGCTGTGTATGGTTGCTGTTTAGACTTATGGTAAAGAGGTGGGGAGTTTGAGGCTAATGCTTGGCACCTGCTGGTATCCTTGGGTAAGGAACTTTATACAGTACTTTACACATTGTTTCAGTGGAAAATGAGCACTGGCAAATTTCTGGAAAGTAACTTGCTTGAAAGTAACTTGCTGCTATACTAGCATCCTGTGTCAGGGGCGCAGCCAGGATGGAATAGAAGGGGGGGGGGGTCAGCAGTGGTCGCGCCGGGATTTTCCCGAGATCCGGGTGGGCGTGGTTGCTGGTTTGGTTTTGATGAGAAAAAAAAAACAAAAAAAAAAAACGTCATTCCCTCGTTTTTTTTATTGAAATGTCTGCATTATTAACGATGGCTGGTTTACAATTCATGCTACACTATAATATTCTTCATTCTAACTTTTTCACTAGCAAAAAAATTTTTTTTTCAAAATTTTAAGGGGGTCGTGACAACCCCCCCAAACCCCTCCCCTCCCCCCTCTGCGCCCCTGTGTGTATCACACAGACTTGCTCCAGTGATACGTGAAAGGATTTCCAATGATACTTCGTTATTGAATGGTGGGTATGTATGAGTTTTTTTTTAAACAAAACAAATAACATGTTACCAGATTCTTGCAACATGAGTAAGGATTGGCATAAAATGCATTTAGTGAGACCATGGTAAATTGTGTGTTATTTTCACAAAAAAATATAAATCTAGGAGATATATGACCAGTATTTGGAGAGATGGTGAAGCTATTAATCTCTTAATTGTCTTGTTTCAGTTATATTACAGTATTTACATTTAAATACTCTATTGCATTTAAATAACTGTTAAATAGTGTTCATAAATTAATGTGGAATTTAATATTCAACTAAACTCAATATCTGAAACTAGTACCAGCAGAAAAATAAACAAAAAAAAAATGTTGGGGAAGATTGAGGGGATGGATGTAATAAATGAAATAATAAATAAATACTGTATACAATTAGTTGGTGTTATTATTATTATTGTTATTATTAGTTGGTGTTATTATTATTATTGTTACATCAACTTGCTTCAAACGGCTACTAATATGTTATCGCCAACTGACATTGACAATTCAAAAGCTGACAACAGGGGATACATACAGACTGAATATAAATCAGTCTACATATAAATCAATACCCTCTGCACATCATAATGATAAAATATAAATAAAATTTAAAAATTACATAATTTTAGGAAAAGCAGTCAAATACAGTATGTAAGTCAAATATAGGCAATAAATTTAATATATACAGTGTTCATGTGAACTGTAAAATTTTTACCCCATCGATCTATATAAATATAATATGTATCACATTATTAAAAAAAAAAAGTACAAACTGCTTCATCTTAAATTAGTGTGTAAAATACGTTGGGATTATTTTTTTTCAACTGTGCATAAAATTTATGAGATTTTAATTATACTTTAAAAAAGTGTTACACATTTTAGTTATATTGCAAGAAATTAAACCTACATTTTTAAGAATCTACTTTTTGATAAGGCCATGTAAAGTTTGTAACAGTGCATTTGGTAATTTAAGACTTCACACAATCAAACTAGTAAGTAAAACAAGAAACTTATAACACAGCTTTATATATGTTGGTGGGATAGAATTATATTTGAAGTATACTACGGTCCATAGATACAAATAGACTATGGTCCATGATTTAAAAAAAAAGCAACTACTTAGAAAACAGTGTCCACTTTTCATCTTCTGATTGTACAATTAGGTCGCTACTAATGTGATATAAAACAATTAGTTGCATCACAAAAGTAAATCTGAAGTAATATTTTTGGGAAATTTCGTTTTAACTAATTCTTACATTCCAGTTCAACACATAGGAATGTTTTCTATGTAGTTTTTCTAAGATTGAAAGTCTTTTAATTCTTTACATCAGATTTCATTAAATTATGGATGGTTTTCTCAAAAATGTGTTTCCAAACAGTATACTAAATCTTTAAATTACCATACCTTTGGATCTACATATCCTAGGAATGTAATTTAAAGTTTAAGTTAAAGCTTATTTTGTGATTTGATTATACCAGTAACTACATTGCTTATTTAGGAAGGTATATATTTCATATCCCTGGTTTATTTTCTAAACGTGAAATTAATTTTGTGGTGACAACATATTTCAGACCATTTAAAAAATGATAAGTACCATAGTTACAAAGTTCTTGCACATTACTGATAAAATTTAAACGTCTCTCAGTTTGATGCATAAAAAGAATAATTTTAGTATACAACATATTTAACAATCATTTGTATACCATTATTATATCATTTTAGTCTAATTAAATTACGAAAATCTAACTGAATGCAGTTTTTGTGCATGATAAGTGCATGTAGTTACATTGCATGTGTCTGTTATAGTGGTGTTATTATGATGTCATAAGCCACCTGCAAGAATCTTTTTAATTTTTAGATTTCCAGTATGGAAATGGTATTCAAAAGTTGTTTAAACTTAAAATTAAGACAAATGATTATTTATATTACATAAAAGTATTAACCACAATATGCAAAATCGTCTTAATCGTCATGTGGTCCATAAGATTTTAGAATACAAATTATAACAAGCAATAAAATCATTGTCATTCTACTATAACAAAATATATTTTTACTTGGTGGGATTTTAATACCTTCATTACATAATACTGACAATTAAAATGCTTTGTATGAATACATACTGTAAAACACAAATATATAATTTAAATAAGATGGACTCTTAATTGAACTAACTCCTTTTCTATTCATTTTTTCTAACCCTGTATAAAAACCCATAATATAAAATACATAATTAAATTGCAATTTTTTTTTTAAAATATCAAAATTAAGTCCCTTTTTCCCTGGACAAAGTTAAAAAAAAAAACATGTTTTAAAACATGTACAAAGGTGATTTTCGGGAATGAAAATGGGTTAAAAATACCAAGGTCCTATGTAGGGACATTAGCTAAAATTACATTTTAGCATCATATGCAAATCTTGTATGTTTTCATAATTACATCAGGTGGTAGTAGCTTTCTCATTATATATTCTTATACATGAGATTTTATACTATGCATTTTGTTTTCAAAACATACATCCATCTTTTGCTTCCTGTAGCTTCTCTTTTACACCTTTTAAATTATGCTACATAATCTATCACATGTTTCCTTGGTCTCTATGTACTGTATTATCCATCAAATATTCTTTCAAGTTTTGACATTAATGTTATCTATCACACATACTCCCTGATCTTTACACTATACACATTCATCATTCTACTCTATGAACTTTACACTATTATACATCCATCACACAACACATGTTCATTACATGTGTTTCCTGTTTTTACAACTGTATAACACATGATTAAATGAGCACTGTATTTTTCATGTAATTGTCACTACAGAGAATATGAATTGCGAGATATATGGACGGGGAACAGTGAACATTACTTAGATCAGGATGGGTTTGAGGCCCCCGTACACCTCGTTCTGGGGGTAGAACAAAGAGTCTTTTTGGATAAGGACTATTAACAGTAAGCCCAGTACACAAAACCGCTTTCTTTGACTGATACATAAGAAGAGTGACCCAAGCAGGGCTCCCAAGTCTCCAAGATTTTGCAGTATCTCCCTGGCTCCAGGAAATTAACAATTTTCTCCATGAATTTGAATTTTCATGATCATCTCCATGAATTTTTAAATAAATTAGCAATATAAACAAAAATGGTAAAATGACAATGCTGTGAAGCAGTGCCTGCCTATCTTGTTACAAAATCAATTCATTGTGAAACTGCAAACTGTAAATACAATGAAACAAAATAAAAATCAATAAAACATACGTAATATTTACAATAGATGGAAGGCTTTTAAAATATCTGGATTCTCTTTAGCATCTTTTATTTTGTACACTACAATGATACAGACAAAAATCCTGATGGACTGAAAAGCCTCCATCTATTGTATTGTAAGGTACTTTTCCATTATATTTACAGTAAAATGATGGTTTTTAAAATTAAAATTAATATTATTTTGTGTATGTCACTATCTATATTGATTTATGATTTTAAAATTTGATAAGAGGACCTTGCAAGGGAAATACTATTTAGCATGTTGCGTATTCACCAAACAGTACTTATTATTATCATTGACAGTATGCGAACTTTCATACAATATTTACATCCATCACATATGCTCGCTTTCTTTTAAACTACATGAAGCTCATTAATTCTATAATACAATAACTTATTTTTTTATGATATAACAATAGTAAAATAACTCTTTAACTATTAATTTTGGTCAAACATCTGTCTGTTCTGTTGTATCTACTTTGGCAGTTCCTGTTGATCGTGTTTTTGAAGATGATGCAACAGAACTTTCTGACATGGCTTTTTCTGTGTTCAGAGTTACTTTCATTGGTTGTGGCTTATAAGCTGAGCCGTGACTTTTAGTGCTAGAGCTATGATGTGATTGAATAGGTGATGCAGGGCCCAGTAACGGTGCTGTACTAATATCATTCTCCATTGTATAAAGATGAGTTCCATTATGATTTGCAGTTGGCATACCATCCCAAGACCTCAACTTTGTATGGATTGCTTTAAAAGACGGCCGACGTAAAGGAACCTCCTGCCAACACTCGGTCATGAGTGCGTAAACGTGCGGAGGGCAGCCACTCGGACATGGCAAGATATGACGTGTTCGTACCATTTCAATAACCTCTTGGTTTGTGTATCCAAAAAATGGTTGTAAACCGTAATTGTACATTTCCCATAAAACAACTCCAAATGCCCATACATCGCTTTCTGTAGAGAACCTACCATAAAGAATAGCTTCTGGCGACATCCACCTAATTGGCAGTAAAACCTGACCCTGCATGTGGTAGTAATCGGACGAATAAATATCTCTTGACAGACCAAAATCTGCAATTTTAATTGTCAAGTTCTCACCAACAAGGCAATTTCGAGTTGCTAAATCACGATGAACAAATCTTAAAGTCGATAAATATTCCATGCCAGCTGCAACTTGAATGGACATGTTTAGGAAGTCAGCCTGATCCAAGGAAGACAATGTGTCATCATCAGCACTCCCAAATCCAATATCAGAATTTGGAGAGTGTCGACTGAGAAATTCATGAAGGTCACCTTGATTTATGTACTCAAATACCATACACATCGGTTGAGTGCGCATTACCACACCTAAAAGTGATATTATATTCGGGTGTTTGAGAGAGGCCATTATTTCAGCTTCGTGGTAGAAATCTTCTTGAATTTTTGGAGTTGTATTGGGTTTGAGTGTTTTCAATGCTACAGGTGTTACACTGTATTGGTGTTCAAAGCCAATTAGATCACCACGAAAGACATTGCCAAAGGTGCCTTGACCAAGGACTTCATGGAACTTGATAGCAGCTATAGGAAATTCACGTACCTACAACACAAATAAAAAAAAAACATTTATATAAGTAAAGGTATTATATTTAACTGAAGAGAAATAATTTGATATAGGATACCATATACAACAACAACAGAACTGGTGTGAATGATATTTGAAAAAGAGATTAAGGAATAACTTGAAGACACCATAAAACCTTAATGAGAAGTCCATTCTACTTTTTTAAAGACCTTTGGATTGGCTTCTATTACATATTACTTCTGAAAACTCAAGAAGTGTCTCCATTTGAAAATTTGTAATAATAAAAATGATGAGTTTTATTTATCAACAGCATTTTGTTCAAATATGAAAGATAAAAATTAAAAAACCAACAAAATAAACATTTAAAAAGTCCATCAATGTGCATCACCTTGTATGCTAATTCCAATTGAAGCCCATAGTAATTTGAAAATAAGACATGTGTGAGGTCTCACCACAAAATGAGACTCACGGTTGGAAAATCCAAAACTAAGTAACTGGTATCTTCTAATAGAACACTTTAAATGACATTCATTAGATAAGTAATTCACAAGACGTGAGCATTTTTGAGCTTCTTTTCAAGATCAAGTCCAGAAAGTTGTGCAATATGAAATATTGCTTTAAAGAAACATTATAGAGAAATGTGGAGTAGGTGGAGGTCTCACTCAAATGAGCCCCATTGTCAGTATTACCAGATAAATAGGTCTGATGTCATATTTTTGAGAATCTTTGTTGTAATTATATTTAATGTATGTATGGACCAGCCCTACTTGTCTCAAAAGATGTACTGGTTTTTTTATAGTGCACATGAGCCATTTGTGTACACTGGCTTGTTCCACCGTGAGCAAGTTCCGAACCCAAGCTGTTGTTAATGCCTGGTTCATGCTTCCCCTGCTTTAACTACTCGGCTATTCAACAAATTTGTCCATGAACTGACCATAAAACAAACCAGGACCATGTCAATATACTAAACACTAAGCAAAGGAACATCACCATTGATAATGACTGCATTCTAATTGACAATAATAACAACTTTAAAATGCAAGATAATTCAGTAGACTGCACAACATTACTAACCAGATGGTCTCCATTTAAGTAAACAATGCAAAAAGCAAATTACTTATGAACTGTGATATTTAAAAAGATGAATGACTGGAAATACATCAATCAATTGGAAATGAAAATAAAACTATTAATTATAACACTAAATCTAGAAGTAGTAATGATGATGATGGCGACGATCATGATGATGATGACGATAATAATAATAGCAATGACATTAATGGTAATGTTAACATTTTAAATATTAATGATAAACATTATACACAGATAGCAAACAAACTAAGACACTGTTAATAAAATCAGTAAAAATAAAGAAAAATTATTTTAAAAAAACTGAATATAACAAATGTATAAAGGTTTTGAATAATGTTAATACTGTAGTCTAAAAATGGGAAAATTAAATGTAAGAAGTATCATTAATTAACTTGACAAGAATTTCTACTTTCAAAACTACAATTAGACATACTTACAATTACGGAGACTTGGTTAAATGAAACATACAATGATTCTTTATATTACATTCAAGGATATACTCTGATAATGAAAGACCGTGATTTAACATTAACAAATAAATATGATGGAGAAAGCTTATCAAAAACAAAGACCTCATTTTGTTGGGAGATTTTAATGTTGACTATAAGTTAGATACTGCTCTCAATGAAAATTCAATCAATAAACTTGAAAATTTGTTTGAGCTCACATAATTAGTGAAAGAAAAAACAAGAATCGCAAAAAAAATTGGCAACTTGTATAGATTTAATATTGACAATTCCAGAACATCATGTAGTTAATGGAGTTGCATATATTGCAATGAGTGATCATTCCTTAGTATAAACTTGTATACAATTGTAAAATATGACAACCAACATACAACAATTACATTTACAAAGTTTAAACACTTTGATGGAGAAACTTATAAATGATTAAGAAATAATGTAACTATAATACCTTAAAAAAATTAAAGAATCATTACTTTAATATTATCAAACAAAACCATAAAAAAGACCCAAAGAAACTATGGAATGAGATCAAAAACCTCACCGGAAAAAGTACAAACAAAAATATTAATAGCCAGAAAATAGATTGTGAAGATTTTAATGAATATTTTACAAAACTGGAAAAAAAAAATCTCATTTTGTAAACCGAAAACTAAATGCAAAAACTCTGAATGTAGACACAAAATTAAATTCAGTAAAATTGAAAGAGATGAAGTACAAAAAGCACTTCTTGACTTAACCAAAAGCTGTAACAATCATCATTTCGATAGCAAATTGTCAAAATCATCATCAAAATATATAAGTGATTCACTGGGTAAAATATATAATTTGAGAATGAAAAGATTACAGCGGATTAGAAAATAGAACCACTCCGATATGTAAAGAGATGGTGAAAAAGATATTTTAAGTAACTATCGATCAATATCAGTAGTTTGCCATGTGTCAAAAATTGTAGAAAGGATAATACAGATCAACTAATCAATTACTTAGACATACATAACTTCATAAATGTTAAACAATATTATAACTATTCAAAATTACATGCCTGCATGTTATACAACAAATAATGCAGAAACCAACAGCTAATGCAAAAACAATTGATAATGTAGAATACTCAACAGCTTATGTAGAAAAATCCCAGCTAATGTAGAACAATCAACGCCTAATGTAGAAAACTGAAATTGCCTCACAGCTAATGAGATACAAGCAACAGCTAATGTAGAAAACGGCAATATCATTGAATGAAACATGAATGGAACTAAAGTAGTGTTACCTGCGCATTTCCCAGTGGCGTGTAAACGCTGTGTTAACATGGATTAAATGACATGGAGAAGACAATAACTTTTCACTCTTTTCCTACTCAAGAATAAAACTAACAAGTATGCAGGTGACTGGTCCATGTTCATTATTTTAAAAATAATGAATGTCTACACTTTAAAACAAATTCATTTGATGGTTGAATTTGGATAGTTTGGTGGGTCAACTACTTAGAATCCCTTAAATTTTGTTGACACATTTATAACACACCAATGTGGTTTGTTGTAAATTCCTCATTGGGCTCACACAAGTGTTTTAAATTACTTCAGAAAGTTTTGTTTACTGAAATATACCAGTAGGAAATCAATGAATATGTAACATCTAACCAAAGCATCTTGAGACTTTTCTGTAAAATCAACACATTACATTACTTACCACAGGCTTCTGTTGCATAGCAACAGCTTCCACACAAGCTTGGTCTGTTTGTAACATTCTTGATTGCCTCATACAGAAACATATGCACATACAAATGAGAATTAACAGTATCAATGCTATTGCTGGTATCAAAATGTACAAAATATGAGTTCCATTACTGACTTCACTTAATGGTATACCTGGAAATAATAAAAAGAGAGCAAAAATATTTTATCTTAATAAATTCACAGACTAGCATTATAAAAGATCGATGTTATTTTCTTTGTTGACAACTGGTTTGATGGCAACAGATTATGTTGTTATTATTTTTTATTTATATGAATTGAAACAACTGTGACAAAGTTGACTGTTTAGGCTGAAGTATGAATAATGTGAAAATATGGAGAAAAAAAATTAAAACAATACTGGTTTTCCCTGATGAGACCTATGAGTTTCTCTGAATTTCAAAACATTGCACTGTATAGGGAAACTGAAGGGATTGCTATAAGCAGTCTTTAGACAGTCTAAACATTAACATGGTCTATAATTGTGACATCATTCATAGGCTTTAATTATAGGCCACTGCTATGCCCAGGTCTTAACATTTAGCGGTCTTAAATATTAAAGCCTTTTTGGAGCAAGCTTTAAATGGTCTTAAATCAGCTTTTGCAAAAAAATCCTATAATGTATCTTGTAGGTTGTCACATGTGGTTATTGGCATAATGTATTGTATCAGGTGCGTGTCTGTTAAGAATCAAAATAGTAGAATGTAGATCAGATATTGTGATCGACAGTGAAGTGCTGACCATGAGAGTTTATGTTGTGATTTATCCTTGAAATTGCCTATGGTTTCACATTTGATTATTGCTAGCCTTTGATTCAGCTTGCTGTCAAGCTCCTGAACTGGTTCTGTGTACAGGAAAGGCGAGCATACCAGAATACATGCGGCAAGCAGAACACAAGACTTGACCATGAGCAATTATTTTTATATTTACGGTAGTTACTATAGATATTGCTAAGTTTTTTCATGTGATTTATATAACATACACCTACATTGTTGGATGTACTTACGTGTACACCTCATGCTATTATTAGTATTTGATATGTATTTTCATGAGTTAAGAATTATTACTATGTTTAATTTTGTACCATTTATAGATCAAATGATGGTGCATATGACAGGGGTCATTGTGGAACACAAACCCAAATGCATGAATGCCTTGCTAGTTAGCTAATAGTGAATGTGATGTGTTAGACCCATAGGAATGCAGACCTGTTATTCAGTTGTTGCAGTTTAATTGATGGAGTTACTAATGAAGAACAGAGTGAATTCCTCACTGGGTGGTTAATTGTTGCCATTGTTGATTATTTGAATTACCTGTATTGAACAATATATCACCAGGGGCGGATGTACACTTTTGGAAAAGGTGGGGAGGGGGTTCAGAAGGAGGCCGGTAGGGAGTCAAAATTTTTACGGGCCCGAATGCTCCCCGGGAAATAATAGCCTCAGGGGCATGTCAAGCGATCAAATCTTGCTGAATATTTTCGCTTTATAGACATAGATAATAATATTGGCATATTTTACTTTACTAAATGGGGAAGGGTAAGCCACCCTGGCCCCACTTAAATCCGTCCCTGATCATAGTAATAAAACATATAAAATATATCAAATATAATTGCATTGAAAGTATAATGCATACTCCAAGCAATGAGATACACGCCATCGTGACAAGATTCAATATTTCGACATTTCGTCATCATCAGGAATCTTCGACATAATTTATGTCAAAATATTGAATCTTGTTACGATGGCGTGTATCTCATTGCTTGGAGTATGTATTATACTTTCTTACTTGGAGTTGATTAGTGGACCTTTCGGATAATTGCATTAATTGATACACCCATGTCTAGTTGCTTCAAATGTGATTCTGTGTTCGGAGCAAGCTAACTTTCTACCGTAGCTAGGTGACTCCTCACATGTGTCCGTGCAAGCTACGTTAGTGCTCGGTCTTTATGTGTTTCATATTTTTATGACTACTTTTGATATTGTGTTACTGTTGTACATTGCTAGATCGGTGCGACTGTTTGTGGATGGCAGAGCATATGCTGTAAACGTTATTGTTATTTATATATGATAATAAGACTATAAGGCTATATAAACTAGAGCAGAAATAGTACAAATTGTTATTCATATATAATACGAGATTAGTGTATCCTAGCGCATAAACAGTATTTGTGTCTGTTACATATATTTAATGAAAACTCTAAAAAAATGTCTGTGATAATATGGTCCTGGGAAAACTTGTGACTTACAAGAAAGTGTGTAAAAGAACTAGAAATACCACAAATCTAAATACTAACTGCATTTTTGGACATCACATAACTCTTGATAGTTGGAGTTGACAGGGTAGCACCAGGGGCCTGCAAACTGCCTACCAGGGTTACGACAGTAGTTGTGCCCTCCTGCCAGTTCAGGGTACTTTCCAGGACTCAGATGTTGCAGTTGCTGAAACGCAAGTCAAGATAAGTTATTACTTATTAAAAAAACAAAAGTTTTTATAGATTTATAATCTTCATTTTAGAAATAAAATAGTATTACATTTCATACTGATAAATTTATTTTTAAGTTAATAGGTAAATTACCACAGGAGTTGCTTATTAACAGCACAGAAAGATTGAGGAAGGATTTATGGAAACAAGCTCTCAAACTCATCTTATCATCTTTTGTTATCTATATCATAGTTGTTATTTGTTATATTACGTTTATTTTGTATGAACAGTTGTTGATGGAGAGCAATAAATAAAAAACAAAAAATACGCTGTTTACATTACTGCTTGTACTATATCATGTCGATAGTTTTAAAAAGGGCATAAGGTATGATAAACTTGAAAAATCATGGTATATATAAACTATTTTGACATTTTACTCAAGGTCACAACTCATGAATGATTGCCCAAGTGAGCAATGAAAGTCATTGACTCAGAAAGTTTACCTAAGTTGTGTTGTTCACATTGTATTCTCCAGTCCAGTTAAACTAGCTTGGTAAGTTTTACTGGGCACATTTTACTCTTGTAAACTAACCAGCAACTGGGGATAGCTTTACAGACTGAGATTTCTTAGAATGTCTGCACAGGACTTTTTCTGGTTAAACAAACCAGCAAGTCTGCTTGTCTTACCAAATGAAGTCTAGTGGAGAATGAGGCTAATGACTAACCTGATCAGTATTCCAGGGCCTGCATGCTTGACCTGACTTTGTTTTATTCATTCGTCCCAGATAATTCTCACCACTGTTATTATAACATGTATCATCTATGGAAAAACAAACTTTTAGTTTAAAAGACTCAAGTAAATACATATGATGCAAGGCCATAGCCAGAATAGAAAAACAGACAAGAGGACACTAGGCACAAGTGGTGCATAGGACCAATATTTATTATATAAATTTATTTCAGAGGAAAAAAAACATAAAATTTTAAACATTTTAGATGCAGTGGCTGCCTCATGCTGGCTATGGCCCTGAGATGTGAGGTGGCTCAAGAAGATGCGACTAGCCAAGATGAATTAGAGTAGAGTGTAAAACATGTTATATGGGCAATGAATCTTCTGGGTCACAGGATCATTGTAGAGAGCATCTAGAGAAAACAGATTACCTAGGTGGATCCTAAACCAACACTTATTGCCATCCGTTTCCTATTCAAATCACCTCTTCTTAAATCTGTAACTTATTCTATATGCTATTATTTACATTACTTTTCTTAATTTATGAATTTATCAAAACATGGTGTGGAGGGGAATTAGAGAATCAGCATAAACTAAATGTACTAATACTAGAATATGAAATAAAAAGTAAAACTAACTTCTAATAACTTTAACATGAGGAATGCCAATTCTAATGCAATCTACACTTTCTTTTGATCCAGCAATTGGCAGAGAGTTACACTGTGGGATCAAGGTCTTTTTCGCAATTGCATACTCCTGCCGGCATGTGGCCTTCTCAAGAATCTCGCATTCATCTCGGCAAATTTCACGAGGTTGATTGTTTTTGTCGCAATACGGGAATGTATAATGGCAAAGTGATGGAATGACATAGCTGGAACAATCTCGGCTTAATTCTTTTGATTTGAATAGAATGGAGAAGGCTGCCGTTAAAGCGCTATCGATGTCAGTTAGAGTACTTCCTTGTTCAACAAATACAGTCCTGTTGTTTAGAAATTTTGAACAAGTTGCTCCATTGTACACCTGACACATACCGGTGTCTGGATTTCTGAAAAGAAAAGGAAAAGAAATTAGTTTGTGTATAAACTCCCATCACTGTGTGCCTTGCTGCATTTGATAAAATGTACTCATCTTAACACAAATCATTTGTAGTACTAGTAGTAACAAACAATAATATGCAGGTTTCTATATAGCATTTTATACAATTCTCAAGGCCCAATCTACATTTGGCCAAACCATTGATCAGAGCATTGGCACTTTCCTAGGAAAAGGTAGTAAAACCATTATGGCAGATACGGCAACTGCCATAGCTATATTTTGCAGTGTATTTTTATGATTATTTTTATACGGTTCATTAGGATGACATTCAATTCATTTTGTCTATATTATGCAGATGTCAATTGTAAGACACACCATAAGAAGGGTTATTTACAAAATATTTCTGATAGACGGTATTGTCTTGGAACAAAGAGGTGCGTCATTGTCAGTAATTTTACCTGCGTTAGGAAAATTTTACAACTGGCTTCTCTTGCCCGATTGTGAATACATTTTCTGTGATACACAAGACTAGAGCGCATGCTTTGATCGCAGCACACATATTAGCCAATATTCGTTTTGAAATTAGCATAGACGTGATTACCCAACTACTCATTTTATTTTTACAATGAAATATAACAATTAGATCATATCAGATATTAGCCTGGGCTAGGCTCCGGCTAGTTTTGTATGATATGTGATGCTTAAAATTGAACTTTTGACTTTCAAAAAAAATTATAGAAAAGGCACAATAAGAATTCAAATTTATCATAACAAGATGGCTGCGAAAACCAAAAGTTATGAGAATTTCTGTTTGGCAGCGATGCATTTCGTAAAATGTAACTCAAAGACCTCAAACAATCTTCTCACATGTTTTGACAGAATCAAATCTTGCTACTGTAGCTGGACATAATATGTGGTGGTGTCAAGACAATGGAGGGATAAGATGTGAAATTTACAATTGAGTTATATACAGATTATGAAATTACACATCATCTTTGCAAAAATAATCATATTAAAATAATCATATTCATATTCTTTTTCCTTGTGAAATTATGAACAATCAGTTTGAATATTTAGAATGCAAGTTTTGAGAAAACTGCACTTGAGAATTACTCATGAGTATATCATGATTAAACAGGGTAATTATAACTTGCATTTGTTTTAATATTTATTGATCATATATATGAAAATAATTTAAGTAGTATGAAAGTTGAATGTTTAAACTGAATTTTTTTAATGAAAAAAACAATCACTTTAGTATTTCTGCCTATTTTGGAAAAATAGTTTTGCGAATTATCCCTACTTTTGCCTGGCAGAGAATGTTCAAGTAAGAAAGTATAATGCATACTCCAAGCAATGAGATACACGCCATCGTGACAAGATTCAATATTTCGACATA
>JAOTQE010053727.1:0-15286 GCA_025631205.1 Nesometra sesokonis
AGATAGCCAAGTATTATTAAATGATTTATTTTGGGACAGGTAGTACTGGGCCTACGCCATTTATAGTTATATTAAAACTTTATTTTTGCTAATAATGATTTTATGATTTTAGGTTATTTATTAATACAAAGATTTTTTTTTATAAGTAATTCAATAGTTACATTCTAATTGTATAATTATTATTTTCAACAGGCTAAATTACAGAAATTACAAAAGTAGATAAAAATTATCTTGACTGGCTGACTGAGTTTTTGAAAAAAGTCTATATTTGGACAACACAAACATATTTTTAGGCCTAATGATTTATCAAAATGAGAATAATTTATTTATAGAAACTGACATATTTTTTTTTTAATTTTTGATTAGAGTGTAAAGGGCCGCACCCACCTAATAAGACAGTATTCGCGATAGCTTCGCGATGCGTTGCCGACATCTCGAAAGAGCTTGTCGTGGTCGGTGGGTGTGCTTTTCCGACGCCATAACGACAGCGTAACTATCTGGTCAAAAGCCTCATTGGCTCATATGGGGCATCCTCTGAAATTCTTGTGGACCCATAAATAAATTACAGATACAAAATAACTAATTCTTCTAGTTATAAAAATATGTTTATAGACATTGCTACGGGCTTTAAAAAATGCACTGAAATCCAAACAAAACCCCTATTTGCTGCACATTATTATTATTATTTCAAACTTTTTTTATTATACAACGAGCAACCTCCACTATTTTCATTTTACTTTTCGTTTTTGTTTCCAAAAGAAACTGCCTGGATTTTAGAGAAAAACGCCTCTTCCTCTTTCAAAATAAAAAGTATGAATATGTACACAAGGCTTTATTTTTTACATAGTCTAGGTACACCTCCATATACTTGTTTCCAAACCTAACTACCCTTTCCCCTAAAAAAAACATAAGTTCCTGCTGTTCCTGCATAATAAAATAGTCTTCTTGTCCATGCTCAAACCAGCAGCTATGTCTTCTCCGCTGTCTTTTCTCCTCATTTTTACTTTTTCGCAATTAATTTCCGACTTGCAGAAACTCTTAAAAAAGCGCAGCTATCAAGAAGAGCCACTCAACCTGTACCTTGAGAGATGTCGACTGCCGTTTGAGTGTCGTAACCGTGGCGCGCTTTTTTCCCACCACAGCGCGTTCGCGACACGTTCGCGACAATATCACGACAAGCACCATGTCGTGTACTAATCGTGTCGTGTACTAATCGTGTCGTGAACTAATCGTGTCGTGAACGCATCAGGAATGCTCTCGCTGTAGGTGGGTGCGCCCCTTAATTATCTATTTACAATATAGCTAACTTTAATCACATGGCTGTTTGTTTACCAATATCTTTCAAATCCATTTTTTCATCCTTTAAGATCAGTGGCTTGACCTAACTACCCACACACTATTATTTAGAACATTTTTTTTCTCTAATTTTTAGAGCGCATCTGGTAGTTTCAATAGTATTGATAAGTTTATTATTATTTGGACAATCTTCCACCATAAAGAAAATATGGCAAAAACAAATAAAGACGCCAGGGGCGTATCCAGGAATTGGTGAGGGGGGTGCTCAATCACGGTCAGATATTGACAAGCAAAATAAAATGTTTATGCTTATTTTAAGGTCATTTGTCCAGCCTAGTTCAACCTGCTACACACCCATGTATTGTATCGATATTTTTATTTTACCTCTTGTACCATTTTATTGTTAAATATAGTTAAGGGGTGGGGGGGGGGTGCCATTATATTAGCCTCTGGTCATAACAGCTATGTGGCTATCACCAGGATAATGTATCCGAATTTTCATAAATAAATAAATAAAATAAATAACATCAAAGTATTTTTTTTAAATATATATTTCATTTTGTGCAAACAGCAAGCTTTCCTGGAACTTTTATCTATCATGCTTTCTGAACCCAATCTCTAATGCTTAGAGAGTGGAGCTGTCTTTAGATGACAAGAACCTGTTGTGTGTGCATAGGTTTAAACCCAGAACCCCTGATTCAAAGCCAAGCATGTTAATCTTCAACCTGTAATGTCATGTCCATAATGTTTTTAATCATTTTAACACCCATCATCAAATGTTTTCTACCCACCCCTTAATTCTGCTACTCTACATCCTTATATTCTAAGCCTAATTGTGAATGCATATCTTTCCCTCATGACACATTTATATTTTAATTATTACCCCGCTTTATCAGGTATATAAACTAAAATGACACCAAGTTATACCAATCAGACAAGTTCTTTGAATTCTTCCGGGGATTTTCCGTGCTCCAGTTGCGCTAAAAGAACCGTAAACTCGTCTTTTATTAGATAATATGCTGTTAATTCCAGTATTTACTTTAAGGCTAAAGCTTCCTTTTAATATCATTGTTTATTCAGAATATCTCTATGTACCATGGTCAGTCATTACTTCATTTCATTAGATATAAATGTTTGTTTTCCTTTTTTTCACAAGTCTGTTTAGCTTATTGTAGTAATTGTTTCATTGCAGGGGCATATCCGGGATTTGGGGAAGGGATGTGCTGTAGACCAATTGGGTTTTGGCAAGCACGATAAAAAATAACGTACTGTTCCTATTTTTATGGCTACATTGGGGAGGGGGTATTTGCAGTGTATTTGCAGTGTCTCCTCCTTACAAACAGTAACAATTTTACAGATCAAATTCTGGTGATACAGTTGTCAATAATAATACCATACTTGCCATAAAAATATCATGTAAATTCATAATTTTGTTGTATCGCACCCAATTTAATTTGTTTTCTGAAGACTTCTTTTGTTACTTTACAGATATTAGTTTATTGATAGATTTGGGTTTTTTATACAATATTATTAATATCAATTGGTTTCTACTCATCATATTTGAAATCTATTTAGAAGAAACTTGTTTTTCTCTGATGAGAAACTCTGGGAGAACCACGCTGATTAAGTGTAACTAATGAATTTTTTGAGCTATTGAGCTTTGCAAGAACTCGTTATGTTTTTCTTATTCTTTATTCACTAATTAAAAACTTTATAACATGACATACATTGAACTGGGTGGGGAAGCAGGAAAGACCAAAGCAAATTAAATTGCTGTGACACAGCTTAGTCAAAGTCTAATTTATTTTTCATTCTAAATTGATGTTTTCCATTAATTTACTGTTTCTAAGTATGTTTTCCCAAGTTAAATTCTTTTTAATACCACTTTAAATTTGAAGGCAAGGTTTAACTATAATGTACATCCATTTTTAACCAATTCAGCATACAGATAGTTTTTAAAAAGGGAGGGATGGGGAGGAGTGCATATTTCACAGAAACACCTACTAATTTAATTGAGTGCATCAAATGACAGGAAGGGATAAATTTAAATTTGTGTACACTTTTGAAGTTTTCTTCATTGCATGTGAATAAAAGTGCATTCTTAAACCACACGTCATGGTCAGTGATTATCTGTGGACCCTTATATGATCTAATAGACCTCCGTCTGTAAAGATTATTGTTCTGTGGTTGAATATTTGGTAATCAGTTTACTTTGCTAATTATTGTCAACTTTTGAAAAAGAATTGGACTGTCCGATTTGTTTGGTTTTCAATTCAGTTTTGAGAACATCAATTTTATTTCCACAATTGGTTTATGATTTTGTGACCTTAAGAACATTCAGTTTCGGGACCATATCAAAATAATCCTGCTGCAGCTACTGCAGTAATTCAGTTACAACTGTTAGGGAACATGACAAAATTATCCTGCTGCAGTTACTTCAGTAATTCAGTTACAACAGTATTAGGGACCATGCCACAATATCTTGCTGCAGTTACTGCAGTAATTCAGTTTCAACAGTATTTGGGACCATGTCAAAATTATCCTGCTGCAGTTTACTGCAGTAATTGAGTTGCAACAGTATTAGGGACCATGCCAACATTATCTTGCTGCAGTTACTGGAGTAATTCAGTTACAACAGTATTTGGGACCATGCCAACATTATCTTGCTGCAGTTACTGGAGTAATTCAGTTAAAACAGTATCAGTCATTATAAATCCTAATATGACATGATTTATGTCGACAATCCTGTCACAATGTTTCATACTTTCTTGAAGTTGATTAGTATAATTTTTGAATATTAATTAAGTAGCTGAAAAAAGTATTCTAAAAACAATATGCCAAGTAAAGACCTTGTGTGTCAATGTAGAAAAGAAGAAGAAAGCATGACACTGCATTACTGCAACAGACTTAATAGCAATTGATTTCTGCAGTAACTGCATTATAATAACTAGTCAAATTACCCATAACTTTGATCTTTTACCACGTGCCCTATCATCGGCAAATCTGGTCTCAACCTACATGCTTCCACCAAGTTTGGCCAAGATGGAACCGAGGAGTAGCAAAAAACAGTTATTTGACCTTTAACCCCAGTGACCTTGACCTTTAAAAAAATATGTACCCCTCAAAGGCAATTCCACAGTGAATCTGCATCCACCAAGGACCTGAAAGGAGTAGAGGAACAAACAGACAAACATTGCTCAAATTATAGTATAATACCAACACAATCTCGTAGCATGCATTTTGTTTGTTTTCAATGTACTCAATTTTTGGAGAATACTTAACATCATGACTTGAGGTGTTGGAAAAAATGTCTTTACTATTTCTTAAAAAATGATAATATGAATGAAACATTATTATTGTTATTTTTTGGATTAAAATCATCTTTGTGATAATGATCCTCAATATTTTTAAATATGTTTAAAAACACTTCTAAGTAATTCAAAGGATTTGTTTTAAGTATTCGCATAATGTGAATGGTATTAACTTGTAACTTATGCTGAGTCATTGTGTAGCTTATGGTTTATATTTAATTACAGGAATTTTACATGTAAAAACACTGATAATAAAATAAAGAACATTTACATTTATATAAATGTACAGAAATTAAAATAAAATAAAAAATAATAACATAAGTAATTAAAATATACTCAGAGATAATTTAAATTTTTTATTTCCTCCAATGCTCAGAATAATAGTCAATGAAATAACATTTTCAAAAATAAAAATTTGGAAATACAATTATTTTTCTCTTGTTTGAATACACTCAAAATTTAGTTTCAGGTTTTAAGTGTTTTGTAAATAATTTTTTTTTCATTAAAAATTTCCGATTGATAAAAAAGAAAAAAATTATAATTGTTAACCAGACATCATTTTCATATTATCCTTATTATGATTGTTGCATTGTTTCTAGGACATTAAATAATACCAAAGTTAAGTATTGCGTGACTTCTTTAGACATTTAATTCAAACTTAGTTGATGTCTTATTAAATTTATTGTCTCAAATAATTACAAATGTCTTTAGAATCATCGTTAGCGTGTGTAGTCGCAGACAAATTATCCAATCCTTATTGTTAATGAACCAGTTCAGACAAAAGTTGAATCTCTTATTTCCATCTACGTTTGCAATCATCTTTAAGTCCCTCTTCAGTCTCAGCGGAGGTCTTTCCACAAGATAATATCAATAGATAGTATGCATGTCTCAAGATGGTTACCTTACATTTCTTTCTCAATACTCCCACCCTGGGAGGTGAAATCTAAGTCTCATATTATGAAATTATTGTCATTACAATGGAAATTCTCGTTATTCAGTATTTAATTTCACTTCAGAGAAGTAGACGTTGGGCGTGCTTTTTAATACGTCATCAACAGACCGACAACGGTTCAATCAATTGATTCGTCACACAACGTATCATTAAAACAAAATATCGCAATTGATTCCTATTGTTATCTCCTTGTGTCGTTTATAGTCATCCGTAGTGTCACGTTACGGCAACATTCTTAAGTGGACAATTAAGTACAGTCGTTATGAGACATTTTCTAATGTTGATCAATCAATCAAGTTGGATTTCTCCGATAGAACGAGAGGGCTTGACCTACTGGTGTTGATTACGATTTCCATTATTATCTACGTAATAAGGATACATGTTGCGTGCATCCCCCACATTGCTATCTTCAATTCTCCTTTGCACGACAGCTTATCTCCTTGACCTTGTCTCGTCCAGCTTGTATAATACCACATCCACCCTTTTTTGAGTTATGTAATTTACCAATTAATTCATTGTTTTTTATGAAATATTAATCAAAAATAAAATTGATATATCAATTATGTTATAAAAATTAAAATCCTGATACTAAATTGGTTTGTTTGCTTCAGTGATTATTACACATTATACTGTGCATTATACTGTACTATATTATACATTATAATGTTACCATACATTAGAATGATACTATACATTATACTGTACTCCACTATGCATTATACTGTATTGTACTTATAACTAGTGCAATATGCTTTTTGTACTAACTCCATTTTCTATGGACTATCCGACACGTTGGTGGTTTTGAGATGCTTTGACTCAAATGTACTATTAGTAAACATAGAGTAATGCAGGGATGTAGCTAGAAAAATCTAAAGGTGGGAGCAACAGTGTAAGTGTGGGTGGTAAAGTGATGAAAAATACTACCATTTTTAAAGGCAAAGGGTGAGCGGAAGGTTGAAATTAGACTGGGTGGAAGAGCTTAAAATAAGCTTTAGGATGGATTGATAATTTTTAGGGTGGGCAGCCCCGCCCACCTCCGCCCAGCATAATTACATCCCAGGAATGGTAAAAAGTAGTTTTTAGAGCATCATCTTATAGTGACTGCATCCTGTTGTCAACGTGCTTGCCTACTATATCCTAAAGTCACAGGTTCAATGCAGTAATGGTAAAAATCAACCATAGAGTGTCATCTTACAGTGACTGTATCCTGTGGTCAACGTGCTTGCCTACTAATCCTAAAGTCACAGGTTCAATGCAGTAATGGACAATCAACCTTAGAGTGTTATCTTATAGTGACGTATCCTGTGGTCAACGTGCTTGCTGCCTACTAACCCTAAAGTTACAGGTTCAATACAGTAATGGTAAAAATTTACCTTAGAGTATCATCTTACAGTGTCTGTATCCTGTGATCAACGTGCTTGTCTACAAAGCCCAGGTTTAATCCTGACCAAGTGCTAGGATTATTCTCAAGCTTGTAATTAACACCACTGCCTACATAATGAGATTCGTACCTAATAGTGATTCCTGATGATGACATAATTTATGTCGAAATATTGAATCCTGTCACGATGGCGTGTATCTCATTCCTCGGAGTATGCATTACACTTTCTTACTTGATTAGTGATTAGTGGACCTTTCGGAGATTGATACAGTGAGGTATGTCACTGCAAAACCAAGTTCAAAAATTGAAACTTTAGTTTGTTAGAACCATATTACACTTTTTGCAAGCTTTAAAATGAGTGGTCAGTTATCAACATTGGACATCTATAACTGAAGTTATTTGACAAAATATACAAAAGTTTTCTTTGAATTGATATAAATTTCATGTTGTTTATTTGCTTTCTCAATAACTTCCTGTGCGACAACTTTGTGATTTTGCCATGCCTTGCCTTATATATCTATTCTGTTGTTGCCAAATTACTCTTTGATGAGAATAAAATAAAAATACGAAGAAAAAATTTTTTTTCATTCTACATTAAGCAAAAATACAAGTTTACAGCAATAACCTTTTATAGGAAGTTTACTGTCATACAATCATAATCACTGAGAAAGCTACAAATTGTCTAAAACAAATAGAAAAAAAATGTCTTTAATTCATCAGAAAATATGAATAAAATATTGCAGCAATACATTGCATAGGAAGCTTGCTATCATAAAAATCAGTATCACTATGAGAAAAAGTACAAAAGTTCTAAAAGTGGCCTGAATCAGTCAGTAACAGCTCCTCTGTTAAGTTTATCTATAAAATAAATTCAAGTTTCTTGGAAAGTATTGTATCAATTGTTTATCCATTACCAAGTATTTCTAAATAGTTGTTTTTAAAGAAATGTTGAAAGAAGGTGTTTCCTGCTTGTTTTTTAATAATTACATTTCACTTACATTTTTAAATTGTTTTTCTAAATCTTAGAAAATAGGCCTAAAATAATCTTAGTGTTTCCCACACCCGAAATGATCAAAATGACCTAAATCTCAAAGGTCAAGGTCAACAATATTTTTTTTTTCCGTTTTTTGTATTATTTATTTTCCAATTTTTTTTTTGCTAAACATATAAATTTATCCTGAAAATAGTAAGAAATACTTAAAGTTATCGCACTGATTATAAGAAATGCAAAAAATTGTCTCCACAGAATAGAATTGAAATAAAACAGAAATCAAAATTGCAGAAAATCCTGTAAAGTTCCCATTAGGTGTACATCCTCATAAAAAAGTTTTGTCAAGTCTTTATCACAATGGGTAATTGGATTAGTTTACACCTGATTGCTTAGCTGTAGACTATATTTCTATCATTTATAAACATTAATGTGAAAAGCCACTGAGGTGGTTAATTAAAAATTAATTGACATTCATTTGAAAATTTAGGGTAAAATTCATCAAACACCTTGATGGGTATGTACATATAATGGTGTACTTTAAAAAAAAAAGAAATCCAGACTGACTGACAGACAGACAGACTGACAGACAGACTGACTGACACAAATGTTGTGCTTTTAAAAACATAAGGATTTTAGTTTCAGCCCTTATTACATAATTTAGTTTAGGAAGTTTTTAGCATTAAATCTGTGATTTCTTCAGAACGTTACGTCTGTCATTTTCAATGTCTCATTTGTTACGTGTATGGTTGTTTAACAAAATTGCTTGAGGCAACTTAAATTACGCAGCTCTGCTTAAATGATATTGCGTGAAGAAAAAACCACAGACCCCCAGGGAGATTTCAGAAACCACTCATCATCAAGGATATTTGAGGTCCAAATAATCAAGTGCACATTGGGGGCAGAGCCACATTTAGACTGTTGTGACTTGTGATTCTATTGACGATTGACTGTCCATTTCTTATGTCAAAATATCAAATAAAGTTGATTTTCTGAAAAGGGGCAGTTCTAGGAATTGTATAGGAAACATGTAGGATTTGTATTCAATGCTAATTGAAGGAAGGGATTTCAATTCAGTGAGGGTGTAGGTAGTAGGGTTTGAGAGCATATCAAAATTATTCTACTGCAGTTACTGCAGTAATCTATTGCATGCCTACATCGGTATATCCAGTGCTTGTTTTCTTTGGTGACTGCTTCAGTTACTGATATAATTCTTAAAATTTTAACTGAATTACTGAAGTAACTGCAGCAGGATAATTCTGACATGGTCCCTTACTGTATATAATTGTAATTTTATCTCGTTGTTTTCCTTTCATGTTAGAGCTGTTGGCTTTCGTACCCGTAATTCTAAATGTAATGTTTTATACATTCCGTAATGTCGTGTCAATGCTACTAATAATGGGTTTATTTCTCGTATTAGTTCACTTTTTAATTATTGTGTTGAAAAAGATAATTCTATTTACTTATTTTTTGTTACTTTTGTTTCTATAATAAGATTAGTAAAATTGTATAGAGTTTTTTACCATTTTAATATTTATTTTAATCCATTCTGTAAGAGGCGGGTTTCCCTCTGTTGGATGTGAATGAAAATAAATAAATAAATAAATATGTGGCAGAGACAAGCCACGTGAGACATAAGTTGAAAATGCTTACTTTCCACAATAGGAGGAAATTTAAAAATGAGTCAAATTTTTCAAATTTTATTTTATTTCAAAAATATACAGTTCATACATTCAATTTCAACATTCAACTAAGTTCTTGCTTCAGTAAAGGGAGCATTCCGATGCAGTGTCACGTACAGTGGTTTCCAGGTAGCTCAGAATTGGTTTAGCAATTTTATGTAAGCCAGGCTTTAATACTATCACATCATACCTGCCAACATTTGTACTGCCGAAAGCAGTAGTCCACTTTGCTGCTTCCTGCAAAAAAGGGTTATTTCGCCCCAATTGCCATTCCTTGGTGTTTCATGCATATTTTGAGGATTTTTCTTGTACATGCTCAAGGTACACCTGATGTATTTTGGTAATTTTTTTTCAAAAAGTGGTAGAATTTGCCTGCAAAAGCGGTAGGCGATAGGTGGTCCGAAAAAAGCGGTAGCCAACTGCCGAAATCTGTAGGGTTGGTAGGTATGTGGCATGCTTTTACTAAAAATGTTGATCTATTGTGAGATTAAAATTGATTTCTTATTTTTCAGGAGAAGAAAGGACCACTACTGGATTCTGAGAAACTGTTATTACGAGGCGAAGAGCGCAAGTGGATCAACTCATGAAGCTAGTCCTCCTAACTTAAATATTTTTATAATATTTAATGCTTATAAGTTTGTACAATTTGATAAAGATGGTCCATAATACAAAGAACATACAAGAGTGAACTGTAGGGAACCATACTAAACTTTACCTTTAGAGGACTTGAAAACATCGACAATACTGACTGATCACATATTAGTGGACTTGAAAACATGGACAATACCAATTGGTCACATATGTCGACAACGTCCACTGAGCATTCGACTATCATTTAGAAAATTTTTAAATTTGTGTCAACATTGAACAAACATTTTGATGTCATGGATTTATAGCATGATTTTATTATTATAAATTTGATTTTTTTTTATGAAATAGTGGATTTTTATAATATAAATGCGAGTAATTATTTGCAAATAATACAAACAACACAAAAAGCTGGAGGAAAAATAATTCCAAGTTCTAGAGGGAATGGCAAATTCATAGTGAATAATTTCCTAGATGGCTAAAGGACGAGAGGGTCTCCGTCATGCTTCAATATGACATCATCATGAGACAGTCTATAATAATAGCCCAGGTACTAATCAGAAACTTTCCATTTTGTGGTGGAAGTATGCTGGTTTACATCTTGATTCACCCCTGCATTGAAAGTGGAAAAACCTTAACATAATCCCTACTGAGAACACTCTTTTACGATTTTAGCTGCGCATACGTGTTAACACGGTCACGCCAGGTCAAAGAATATAAAAACTTAAACCATTTGAAGCGTATAGGGTTAGTTATACATGTGTCGCAAGAAAAACAGAATTCCTGGATACTTGTGGTCTTCAGGTGATGTTTGTAATGTGTACCCTATCTAAAATGTGTGTACAAGTACCCATATTGCTAAACTTCATATTTGTTTATTGTTAACCAATTTATGCTCTAATTTTCAAACTTCAACAAGACCAGGAGGACATCCTAAATTCTGGGAGAAGATTTGATAGATCCAGGAACCAGGAAGACAACCAAAACATTTCTAGAGACTGCAGGATTATCCTGAATACTTGGGAGCTCCACTATGAGTTTATGTAATGATGTACCTTAATAATGCACATTTAAAACTGCAAATGGGGCAAGACATGGCAAAACATGGCAAAACCACCAAGTTGTTGCAAAACATAAAAATGGAGTTAATATTAAAACCCTGTTTAGCTTTTTAGAAGCTTTAAAATGAGGGGTCATTTGTTAAAATCGGACGTCTATAACCAAAGTTATTGGAACTAAATATACAAAATTTTTCCTTGTATTTCTTTATGTTTTCTATTGTTTATTTGCTCTTATCTCAATAAATTTTGTGCGACAACTTGGTGGTTTTTACATGCCTTGCCTCAAATAGCCCATAGATCTCAAAATGTGTAAATACTGTTTTCAATTACTGTCAAGAAATTTTTTAAAAAATAGTTCTTACCACAATACATTCAGTAAAATATTGCAATACAGTTTCAACTGAAAGCGTATGGAATACAGCACATGTACTGCTTAAAAATATTAATCTCATTTTTTTCTATGGAAAACTTTGCCACTAGACAGTTATCAAAGACTTATTATAAGATTGGTTGATTTATTAGTAATGTTATGAGAGTTTGATTTAGCACTTGTCAACTGGCCAGTGGCCAATGAAATTCTTGTTGAAAGAGTGAATCCCAGTTATTGGTATGTTTTTGCCAGTTAATATTTCTAGAAAATATCACATTAAATTGTTTACATTTTTATACATTTATCATTGTTACTATGGTAATTAAACAGGGGTAGATCCAGCAGAGCTGAATAGAGGAGGCCCAATGCCAAACCTCGTCTTGTTTCTAGGAGTCTATGGTCCTCCCATGTCAATTTTCAAAAAAGTGAGTTTCCTGGGTATCTGAGAGGCAATTTGCACAGATAATTCATTGCAAACAATGAGTTTTTTAAGTTAAAATAATATTCCTCCAAGTCAAAAGCGTTGGGGGAGGGGGGGGGGAAGGCTGGGTCCGGTTCCCCAATCCCTGGATCCGCGCCTGTTTAAATAATGAACAGAACCAATAAATTAGATTGCTTATTTCCAGTACCTCCTATACTTAAAATTTACCTTCCGAAATGCCAGTTGACAGTACAAGCACAAGTTGGAGTTGATATAGACGAGAAAAAAGGGACAGTGAATGCGACTGCAGATTAGTAACAAAATCAGGACAGAGAAAAAATAGGCATACAGTTTAAATGTTCAACTTTCATACTACATTAGCAATTATCAGATAAATGATAAAAGAATGTTTAAAAATGCATTTTAACATGATTCTGCTTAATCATGGTACTTATCACATGGCGCTGTAGCTTGGTGGTTAGCACGCTTGCCTTCCAAACCTTGCTGAACGCTAGGTTGGTTTCCACGACTTAACAACGCTACTCTCCAAGCCTCATAATGAGACTTGGTTTAGAAAGCATGGCGTAGATCTCAACCTGTAAGTGGCGAGTGAACTTGCTGTTGGATGTGGCACGAAATAAAAAATACCTAATGCCACTTTCTCAAGACATATAGGTCTATTCTAAATGTTCTAACGTTGATTTTTTTTCATAAGCTTGCAAGGAAACATTGTAAGAATCCGGTGGTTTTTGTTTGCATGTAAAATGCATGGTAATAATGCGTAGTGTCATAATTTATACATAACTCAGTAAGTTTTTGTGTTGTTTAATAAATTAACTTAAGCCTAATGCTATGATAATTAGTAATGATGAAAATATTCTTTTGTATTAAGAATACAATTGTAAATCATGAATAAATTATCAATTATATTTTTCGAAACGAATCAATCTGTTTATTTCAGAGAGGCATATCCAGGAATTGGGGAAGGAGGTGCTCAACCCCGAAAAATCGGGAAAAAAATCGTTATTCCCCTTATTTCACGTTTTATATTGTTTATTATTGGCATTATAGTTTCCTGTAAATGGGGCATTCATTTCCTCTGTAGATGGGTGGTCGAGGCCACAATCTTCATAATTATGTACTAATTTATTTTTTTTTAAACCTCTGAATTAAGAGTACAATATGCACTCCCTGGATACGCCACTGTATGTTTCTATCTACTCATAATACATTATAGAAAATCCAACCGTTTGGGAGATTTCTAGAGTTTCAAACGTTTCTATGGGTGGTATTCTCGAAAGTTAGTCCAGGACTAACTCTAGAACAGCACTAGTTGATCCTGGACTATCCATAAACCTGGTTCCTCGGCAGACAAAATTTAGAATGCTTTCGTCCAGGGTTTATAACTCGAAACTTTCGAGAATACCATAGTCAGTTAGTCCTAGATTAAATCTGAATTTAGTCCTGGACTAAAGTTAGCCCGCTTTCGAGAATACCAGCCTGTGGGTTCTAGTCCAATCTGAGAACAACTTGCGAATTCCTTCGCGAGTATTCTCAAGTGTACTACAGTGGAACCTCCCGTAAGCGGACACCCTTGGTTCAGGAAAAATTGCTTACTGGAGGTGTCTGCTTACGAGAATTTCCGCCGATAGAGGACCATGGTTGTAAAATTATGTATACGTCCTTATGTCTCGCATTTCACGGCTTTCTCAGCACAAATAGCCTCTCAAATTTCTAGACACCGAATTCTGTATTTTATTAAATATTTGTTATTATTTTTAAGATTGGTTCATTAATATGATTCTCAGCCACTACTGTATAATGAATTTTGTATAGAAATTTGTATTCGTTGTACAAAAAAAATCACTAAATTTTCCTGGATGTCCGCTTATGGGAGGTAAATTTACATACACAAAATCCAAATTTTAAGACAAAAAGTGTCCGCGTCCGCTTACGGGAGGTGTCCGCTTACGAGAGGTACCAAATACACTGATTAGATAGGAAGAACAAACCGGTCTTTGAACTGGTGTCCGTTATGGGAGGTGTCCGCTTAAGGGAGGTGTACGCGCAGGGAGGTTCAACTGTATAATATTCGGTCATGTCAGTTTGGTAAAACCAGGGGCGGATTGGAAAAGGGGGGGGGGGCGGAAGGGTAGCCAGTAGAGAGTCGACAATTTAGGGGATCCAGGGACATGCTCCACGGGAAATTTTGGTTTTTAGATGTCCGGAAATTGCCCCAGGGGCGTGTTTGAGTGATATAATTGTTGAGTATTTTCGTTTTATAGACATTTATAATAACATTTATATATTTTGCTTCCGAGAGGGGCCCCTTAAATCCGCCCCTAAAAAACAGTATCAAGAATCAAGAGGTTTCGAATTCTTTCACTAAGTTGTATTGTCCCTAATTTTATCATCATTTTGTCTTTCATTAAGGGCATAGATTTTGCTGCCATTGATAGCAAGTAAAATACAGTAGCATCATCTAAACGTTACTATAAAGGGGTTAAATATCGGTATCAGGGGAATTAGCTTACCCCGGGCCTGAATGTTCAGGGACGAATTATGTCAACTATCTGGGGACGTGTTGTATCACAGAAGTAGTTCGTGTATGTTTCATTGCGCCTGTGACGTATAAGTTCAAGGAAGGTCATTGTCAAACGGCAAGGGAATCTGATTTAAATTAATAGAATATTAATAACTAAATAGCAAGCAATGACGACTACTGTGTGACTAATGTAACCCGGAGGATGTACTGTTATTTTAACATATAGTGCATTCTATTTGAAAGCAAAATCTAATATTACAGACCAAAATTTGTATTTCCATTTTAATGTGAATAATATTGTACGATTTTGTCAGGGGAATACTAAATACTGTATAATTATTTTATCCAAGTCACCAGTATTCTCAACTGCAGAGTTTTAGACACCAATATTAGCCAGTCCTTCTCAACAGCACATAGTGTTCGGTCACCAGTATTGTCAACCGGTCCTTGTCAGCTGTACAAAGTATTCGATCACCAATATTCTCAACCGATCTTTCTCAACTACAGAGTGTTCGATCACCAATATTCTCACCCGATCCTTCTCAACTACAGAGTGTTCGATCACCAATATTCTCAACCGATCCTTCTCAACTGCAGAGTGTTCGGTCACCAATATTCTCAACCGGTCCTTCTCAACTGCAGAGTGTTCGGTCACCAATATTTTCAACCGGTCCTTCTCAACAGCACATAG
>JAOTQE010053727.1:15386-33129 GCA_025631205.1 Nesometra sesokonis
TGTTCGGTCACCAATATTCTCAACCGGTCCTTCTCAACTACAAAGTATTCGATCACCAATATTCTCAACCGGTCCTTCTCAACTGCAGAGTGTTCGGTCACCAATATTCTCAACCGGTCCTTCTCAACTGCAGTGTTGATCGGTCACCAATATTCTCAGCCGATCCTTCTCAACTGCAGAGTGTTCGGTCACCAATATTCTCAACCGGTCCTTCTCAACTACAAAGTATTCGATCACCAATATTCTCAACCGGTCCTTATCAACTGCAGTGTTGATCGGTCACTATTCTCAGCCGATCCTTCTCAACTGCAGAGTGTTCGGTCACCAATATTCTCAATCGATCCTTCTCAATTGCAGAGTGTTCGGTCATCAATATTCTCAACCGATCCTTCTCAACTGCAGAGTGTTCGGTCACCAATATTCTCAACCGATCCTTCTCGACTGCAGTGTTCGGTCACCAATATTCTCAACCGATCCTTCTCAACTGCAGAGTGTTCGGTCACCAATATTCTCAACCGGTCCTTCTCAACTACACAGAGCTGATACATTTAACGTCAATGTTCCGCAAAACAAATTTTATAAATCAGCCTAACAAAATTTTCTTTGACAACAAACTTTGATACCCATATATGGTAATGGCATGTCCATGTATGGTGATGCTGTGACGCCATTATGACCATATATAGGCATATCAAAGTTTTTAAAATTTGTTATTGAGCTTTAAAGAAGAGTGGAGAAAACAATACTTCGTATTCTCTTTCCCATTGGTATTTCACAATATTTCCAATATGTAGAATAAACACATAAAATTATTTTCTCTTGAATACAATTGTTTAACAGCACCTACTAGAGCCACTATTTGGTGCGGCCCTTTTTGTTGAGAGCGGCGCTTATATTCAAGCGAATAGGCCTTAATAACCGAAAACGGTAACTGTAGCTTCTGCTGTAGGGCCTACATTGCGTGAAAATTCAGATTAGCGACAACTGCAGATTGAATGGGAAGGAACGTATTTTAAATAGGGAGGGATGTTATTCAAGGTCATCAAACCTAAACGTATCACCGATGACTATTGATACGCGAAGTACCGTCTATTTATAATAATATGTCGAGAGCCCTAAGGATATTGACCCGACTGTGTCCCGTGGCACAGGTTTTTGTAGTCAACCACTCCTTGTAAATATTACATGGAATTACATGTAAATTGAAATGAATTACCATTTACGGGTGGCCATAGGCAATTTATTGAGCATACATCGAATACAGTTGAATTAGTCCGTATTATGACTTTTTAATAGGCCTAGTCACACTGTGGAATTCTATTTACATTGTCATTTACTCATACCATTTTATGACATTTCACCACAACTGGTCTACTAGAAAATACACGGAAATGTAAGAAAGATTCTTTATAAACGAAACCACTAAAAGGGAATTTGATAGATAATATTATATATGTTTACAGAAGCACAAATTTCCATTGTATTGGGTTGAAATGAAGTCCATTGAAGGGAGAAGATCTTGGGTTTTTGCCAACGTAAGTCGCGAAAAACCCCACCAAAATAAACCCCTTTACCAAGAGGTCTGCATCTGTTCTGATGTGATGTAACGTTGTTGTGCTTAGGTAGTATATATGATTTAAATTACATTTTGGCTTCTTTAGTTTCTAATTTTCCAGTAGATTTGTAAGTAGAATTTCCTATCTTTTATGCATGTATTTTAATTTTCATAGTACATAGTTTCATAATATAAGAACAGCTAACAAAATTCATATTACTAAACACAAAACTCTATCCTTTCAACATAACATTCAGTTTTTGGGTCCAATACGGGGACAGCCCAACAAATTAATTTAGGCCTAACCATAGACCCATCTTTATGTCTGTTTCTAATAAACCCTACAAACATACAGTATCCTTATACAATCTTGATTCGGTTTAGTCTTTACTTCTAACTGGTTTAATTTTCACTGATGTTTCCAAAATGGTGTTTTTTCATTAATTGGTTAATAGTTTACTCCTATTATTTATTGGGTTTCGTCTCTTTATTTTTTTGTATGTATCTAATATTTTTAGGTACGACAAGTGATATGATATCGTTAGGTTCCATCGTTGAAGGAATCGTTTCTAAGGAAGTTTGAGAAGAATCCTTTACGTTTATAAAAATCTGAGTTGGATTTAAATTTTTTACATAATTTCATTTGTTTTTGTAATCATGTAGGCCTAGATGAAAGAGAACTAAATGCTGGTTTGATTTACATTTGTGTAATATATTTTAGTAAATTTTATTATATACGGTACTCACAAGAAAAATGTTAAAATACAAGTGATGACTAAGATAATGGACATTACAACGACTTTAAAAATTTTCTAAGGTTTTTATTTCCAGGATAGGCAACCTGATTACTAGAGATTTTTTTTTTAATTAAAGAAAAAAGGCTAAATTGTTATATTATTTATCAATTATGTATACATAAAAATAAAATAAAATCAAATAGCGTACAGTAAGCATTTTACAGAATATATAAAAATGATATTATTAACAAGCAAATTGTGATCTAACATAAAATTGGATTTGCTTATGTACATGTATATGATGTGCATGTGTAAATGTGTATGTGTGAATATGTATATTGCATAGTTTATGTGAAATAAAAGTGGGACGTTTCCACAAAAGCTTTGATTTGATTCAGGTTATGTAGGCTGGGTTCCTTTATCTTTGTAACCATTCTTTACAATGTCAAATTTTAAAAACAGTACCTGATTTTTGTCTTCCATTAGTTTTTTTTTATAATAGATTTTCATATCTTGCTCATAATGTAGTAATTGAAGTTCATTCTTTGTTAACGATTAATTGTTCACTGGCGTTTTAATATTTGTATCGAGAAGTAACGAAACCGTTGTTATGGTTACATAAAAACCACAATGCAGTAATGTTAGTTTGGGTAAGTTTCACAGTTGTTGAAAAACGAGAAGTTATAGGCCCCTACATGAATTTTGTTCTTTTCGTTCTTAATCTTATTATTCTGTTATGTAATTACATGATCTATGTCTATGTAACAGAATGTTTACAAACATAAAATGTTTAGAACCTCATATTATGTAGGCCCATAGATTTTTGCGGTTTATTTTTATGTAACGAATTTTGTTTACAATGACGGTTTGAATGCCTCTTTGGCCCGTTGCACACGACATAATTTGTATCACCTTATCTTCAACATCTACCTGCTTTTAAATTCTAAAGTGTTACCTTTTACTTTATAGCTTTGAGGTCGAGCTCTGTAATTGCTTCACATTGTCAGACGTTTCTAACAATTTATCTTAAATCTTTGATATTTTTCCCGCCTAATTATTAGATAATGATCTGTGGGTTAAAGTGAATCATCAAACCTGTGATATAGGAACTGTCGTATGTCATTGAACTAATCACCGTCGAGTTATATGCACTGGTGCAATACTTCCATGAATCGTTATAGCTTCAAATTCAAATAATTTTTTTATTTCCTTTAAGTTCCAATATTTTCCAAAACTACATGTAGGTCTAACATACATAGATAACAAAATAATTACAGCGGAATTCCAAAAAGGAGTACTGCTTTTGTAGCTGAAAACCACAGGTGGCAAACACGAGAATAGTAATTACATAAAGAATAAGTTGAAAATAACTTTTATTGTTTCTTTAGTAAGATGAGATTGAGCCGATGTAGCACCACCTTCAAAACACGAAAGATCGGGGTTTGACGAGCAAAAAAAAGAGAGAAACATCCCCTTCATGATGGCTTATATAGAGTAGTAGTACCGTATAGTTGTTTTTGGACTCGGAATCGGGGTGCTAATTTCCTCTTAAAGTGGTGGGGTGCGTTTACCAAACCCATGTAATTTTTCTGTGCGATTATCCTAAACTAAATTATCACTTACTGCGGTTTACATTTGACAGAAGTTGTCCAGTTGTATATTGTTGGTATTTTAATGTATATTTAATGTAATGAATTTCATATTGAAGAGATTCTTGATTTACACATGGGACTATTTAAATATTTTATTTGTCTGAAATCCTACATCTTGTCAGGTGTACAGTTTACAAAAAAAAAAACGGAACGTGCCCGTGTTATGATGCCTACCACGATATTTTTAAGCGTAAAAATTAGTTTGCATTTAATTTATAAAACTGGTCTGAACATTAAATTGCCATCACAAACTAAAAGTTAATTGTTGATGAAGAAAAGCTACAAAAAAATAAAATTGTAATGTAAAACAAGCCTGGTCTTTTCTACTCGGAAATCGTCACAATTTTAGAGTGAATTCTTATCTTATGGTATATCTGTTGTTTTAGAAAAATCATACAATTAAACCACACCATAATCACCGAGGTATCCCTGCCATATATGTATTCTATAAGATTATTTTGTCAAAATGTTAACTTAAATTTGAACTTATTGTTCGAATTTTCTTCGTGTTGCTTTAAAAGATGCGACTAGGATACCGCAATATCATCTCTCAATTTCATAAAAGTGCGTATAGTTCAATTAACTACAAGGACTAACTGATAATTACAGTATCAGTATAAATTTTGAATAACAATAGAAAACAAAATAAAAATATATCTTAGGCCTAAGTGCCTCAATAGTACTCTGTCCCCACAACACCATACATGTCCTAGTCTCGGTTTCTTGAATTTATTATCTTAATGGATAGGCTTAGGTTTAAAATTAAATTAAATTTTAACTAACTTATCTTTCTTGTATCATTTTACCTCTCTATGGTGAACTGATACTAAAATTATTTATTCATTTATTAATTTGTTTAACTCCACTTTGTATATGAGAGATTTAGGTCTACATATTATTGAACAGGTGATTTTCTCTATTTTTGCTCAATAAACTGCTCTGATAACTGCAATGTGGAATTTTCCGTAAAGTCAACATAAGCAAGTCAAGAAAGTACAATTTGGGCCTAAGTGTACCGGTACTGGTCAATTTTAAAGGCTCAATCTTTGGCGAATTACTATTAATTATTTGCATCAGTAATCAGCCTATAGCCTAGTAACCTAAAGTTGATAAATGAATAATTAACTTTTGTTTGTTTTTATGTTACCTATGATACGGTTCACAGTCTGTATGTTTTATTTGTATTTCATGGAAATTAATAACAAATGACCAAAATTTAATATTATGATAATTATTTTCAAAATGATCTAAAATTAGCATTAATCGTATACTGTAAATGTACATGTCAGTATGATTTTTATCTAAAAATAGATGTAATAAAAACACTTGAAAAAGTGGATCAGTTTGGAGGTATGATTGAAGGGGGTAAATCCCCTTCGACCCACGGCAGTGACATATTTGTTCATTGACCTTGTCTTAAACAGTAAGCATGTCTGGGTCACTAGTACATTGGTGACATTCACAAAGTCTGCCAAACTGAATTTGAATAAATGTCACAAAAATATGACAAATGTTTGACAGGTTCCTTGTGGCTGAGGCACTGCAGTGATGTCTCTCTCCCACTCATTTGAGTCAAACCAGTTTTATGGCTCTTAAATATGTAAAATACTTTTGTGTATTGTAACTGTGATTTTTTTTATTCGCTTTGTTTTTCTTATTTTATTTTATATTTTTATTTATTGTTCTTTTATTTCATTTGCATTCAACAAGTAACACGCCAATTACAGATTTTTTTTTCACAATTTCAGATATGTAACAACACAATTGAAGAAACATAACTCAATTAACTTAAAAATGATAGTATTACTAATAAAAATAAATAATATTACACAAGTCACTTTCCATTCTTTCCTCCAAAAAACTATTGAACATTGAATATTGAAGGCCCCCACACTTTATTATTTTCAGCAGACCACCATCGCCGTGTCCATAAATATCTTAATTAAGATAAAAATGTTTCCATTTATTTTCAGATGTTCTAAATTTTGCATTGTTTTATTGGCTTAAATATATTTTTCCACTTCATATTTTGATTTAATGAACTTAATCAGGCCTCTTAAATTACGGGTTTATTTTAATCTACGTTGAAAGTAAATAGGCATATTGTTTACCAATAAGTATTATACGATTTAAAGCATTATAAGAAGGATCAAGAAAACCAAAGAAAATATGCTGTTTCTGAAATTGATAATCACTATCATTTATTTTAAAAAATGCAAATCTACCCTACACTAACTGTCCTACAATCATAGAAAAGTAAAATAAAACCTGTTTCGAGGGCTTGGTAGTGTTTACAGTGAGAATCAGCATCGTGGGGATTGAACCCGGAACCTCGTGATTAATAGGCAAGCTTGTTAACCATCAGGCTACTGTACGCAGTGGCGGACACAGGGGTGTTGCCCTAGTTGCCCGGGCAACACCCTTAATTTCATAGTTTTGCCATAAAATACAAAATCCGAAAGTAGTATAACTCTAGATCCACTACTGATAGGTGCTTAACGTACTTGAGAAAGAAACACGTTTTAACGACGCAGAGTCTTTCTGTGTCTGTATAGCACCCTAAGTAACAACTGTCTTTTTTTTCACTGAATTTTCAAATATAATGTTAGCATACAACAGGTAAAACTAAGAAACTGCCGGCTAAATTCCAAACAAATTAGACTATTACAAATCATGCACATTAATCGTACTTTGTTCCATATCAACAGATCATATAAGCGCGAGGGGCGTTCGCTCCCTTGCCCCACGACCGAGGCTTCGTCGCTGAACCCCAGTGGGGGACAAAGGTGCGGCCCCCAACTATAGGTTTGACTCTGGGCAACCCCCTTAATTTTTTCTGCGACCGCCCCTGGTACGGAATTTAAATTCTACTTAATGAGGATCATGGCCTATGAGAAATTGTTGAACTGTATTTTAAAACATTTAAAAATTAAAAAAGCAATTAAAATTGCTTTTTTAATTTTTTGTACACGTCATTCATTACTCGAGCCGTGTGCTCGTCTAAATAAGTAGAATGATTACACTTTATTGTATTTTGGACCTACTTTTCGCCTTGTTAGTTTTCATAGTTTTATTTCATTTCTACTTCATTATGATAGCAACTTTTATATAATAGTTATGTTAACCTGTATTTAAATATCTCTTTTATTAATCATCAAAGTGTTGACCTATAGTACTTCATAATTTTAACGTTACTCCTGCATTGGGACAATTTGAGACCATGGAATTGCGTTTTTATGATTTAAGATAGAAATTTACTGCCGGCCTTGTAATAACACATTAGGAAATAAGTTATAATTATTAGTTCAATTGTTAGCAGCGCAGCAAGTTTCTTATAAATAAAGTATTTCGGTAATCTCATTGGTTAGTCAGTCGGTCTGTTGGTATTTTTTACGTTCACTTTTCACCTAGTTATTCAAATATCTTTTGTTTGGTTTCAAGTTTTAGCAGACACTTTCTTAGTAATGTTTATCGGTCAGTCCATTCGGTTGATGGTCAGTCGGCCGGTATCTTTTTCGTTCGCTTTTCATTTCGCTGAGTTATTTCTTTCAATTTCTATTTATTTCAAGTTTTACCCGACACTTTCTTAGTAATGTTTATCGGTCAGTCCATTCATTGTATGGTCAGTCGGTCAGTGCCGGTATCTTTGCGTTCGCTTTCCATTTCGAGTTATTTCTTCAATTTCTATTGATTTTAAGTTTTAGCAGACAGTTTCATAGTATTGGTACTTTTCACCGAAATACTTTAACTTTAATGGATGACGTCATAATTTATTCATAAGTGTAAGGAGTTGCGTTAAAACTACGGTAATTTCAAGATTAACGTGTTCGGCATAACGTAAGTTACGTTTTTACGTAAGTCCGGCGCATGCGCATTTCGATTTGTTTGAGAACGGAGCTAACGCTATGTATTAACGTACTAAAGGTTAATGGTGACGTTGACGTGTTTCGGCGAAATCTACCTAATGTTTATCGGTTAATCCATTCGTTGAATGGTCAGTCGGTCGGTCTGTCTGTCTGTCTGTCAGTCACTTGGTTATGGAAATGACATTTTAACCTGGTTGACAGATGGATGTGGTACAAATCGGTTGTATGTTTGTTTGACATTATATTTCAATGTAGGAATTGCGATTTACGATATCGCCCTTGCGGAAGAGACAGTGATGTATGTTACAACACGTTACAATTGATCTTGCATTCTGTAAATTTTAAAATATGATTGATTACCGGAATACATGGGTTCAAGATGAACCCCTTTACTTTTTAAGGGGGTTTCACCCAGTTTCACTTGAACTAGGTTGTATTGGGATTATGTTCGGGGTTAACAAGACTTAGGTTACGACGTTATTACAAATCGGTTGTATGTTTGTTTGACATTATATTTCAATGTAGGAATTGCGATTTACGATATCTCCCTTGCGGAAGAGACAGTGATGTATGTTATAACACGTTACAATTGATCTTGCATTCTGTAAATTTTAAAATATGATTGATTACCGGAATACATGGGTTCAAGATGAACCCCTTTACTTTTTAAGGGGGTTTCACCCAGTTTCACTTGAACTAGGTTGTATTGGGATTATGTTCGGGGTTAACAAGACTTAGGTTACGACGTTATTATGGGTTGTCACATGATAATTCGTTGATTTTATAAATCATGTTGTAAAAATGTTCCAGTACCACGATGATACATTCTTTCGTTTATTAACATTATTGGCAGTTAAGTCTGTAAGACCCAACTTAATGCACCATTTGACCATCTTCCGTTTATACCATGAATACTCGTAGTCCAAGGTTTGATAACTGCCTTAGATGTTTTTTTAGTTCTTTTAAAACAACCCACACACTAAAAAATAAATGTCGACAATGGGTTATTTATTGTCCTATAGAAAACCTTATTACATAGTAATACATACATATCAATTAACTGCTTAGGTTCACTAATGAGTCTTTATGACATTTATGTTCGCTATATCTGCCACAAGAAACCTAACCTAAGACACCCTTTCCAGATGGTTAAAAAACCCATATTGAACCTTTGTTTTTAAAGTGTGCAATACACACTATTATAATGAACCGTTCTTTTGCAAGTCCCCCAATCCCGAGAGTTAGACATACTCAAATAACTAACATCTTTTAAATATGCAGTAACAATCCTTAACAATGCCTCTTTTCGCCAGTTTGTCAATTTTATGAGTTGGGCATATTCTCATTTGAGGCATGTCACGGCAAAGCCACCAAATTGTAGAAAAATTGAAAATTGAGTTTTTGTTAAACCCATATTAAACGTTTCATACGCTTTAAATTGAGGGGTCAACTATGAAAATCGAACATCTACAACTGACGTTATTGAACAATATATTTAAAAAAATGTATTTGTTTATATTTTCTATTGTGTATTTGCTTATTTCTCAATAACTTCCTGTGCGACAACTCGGTGGTTTTGTCATGACTAGCCTCATTTTGACCATGTTTTGACTAAACACATGGCGTAGTTATTATAACATTTCCGTCTATTTTGGTAATGATTACTAAGGTCAGTAATTTTATTAAAAACTTATTTATACTTAGAATTATTGTTTGCTGTACCTGCCGTTAATCAATCTGTAAAGGCCTTTTCAGATTGGCATAGCATCTTACAAAGACTACCGATTATAATTTTATAAAAAGACCGAGATTCTAATAAGATTCGTCACAACCAAGCGACCGATACGTCGATAGACAAATTAACCAATTCGATGATCACACTTGGTGACTGCTTCCTAAACTTAAACAAATTTGTTTAAACTTGGAAGAATATTATTTGCAGCCGAAAACATTTTTTCACACTTTGGGCCTCTAAAAATGCACGATATAGCATCTATAGAGACAAATTTTCTCAGGAACTTGGCGGGCTCTCACGCCAATTTCCATCACTTTGCTGTTAACCATTCTCACACCTTTGCTTGTTCAACTTGGCATCGGGCCCTTATTTCTAGCTTCGCTGGATACTCCCCTAGGTTTTGTTGGGCATATATAGAGAGCATAATGCAAAGTCTCTATGTGCTTTCACAAGTGTCTTTTGAAAAGGACAAAACAAGAGAAAATAAAATGGAGAAAAACATGCAAGCACAGGGAGAGCTCCCAAGTTGGAAAACCAGAAATCCTGGAGATTTTGTCGGCCAGTGTTCATCATAACTGTTTCTGTGTGCTATATGGGCATCGAAAAGTAAAATTGTATGAACAGTGCTTTGATTATTACAATTGAAAAGGTGTTTACTATTATATTTAGTACAATTGGCAAAAGAACCTTCAAAATACAATTTAGCGTCCAAATAAATGAAAAATACTACAGATTTTTTTTGTTTATATTGTTAATTTATTAAAAATCCTGTGGATAATCATAAAAAATTCAAATTCCTGGAGAAACTTAAGTATTTCCTGGAGCCTGAGAGATGACACAACATTCATAGAGACTCCTGGCTAATCCTGGAGACGGGAGCACTGCTACAGGAGTGTTTTGTAAGACAATGTAGTTCTCAAATTCTACATTTTAATATTAACCATTTTATTTAGCATAGCTACTTTTAATTAATTGTTGCTCACTTCTGAAATAATGATGAATAAATTGCAAACTATAAAAAAATATCTTTAAGACATTATGACAAGCGCCACCAACGTTTACTTGCATTGTTACTTTTTTGACGTCATCGCTGTCGTAAGTGTTGTTCTTAACGCAGTACTCATTCATTTAGATCGCATCGATTGATATGAGCTATTATCTGGCAAGCGATCCTTCATACATTCCTGACGTTTCTAGCTCTTCGATTTCCTTTTTAAACTGAAAGATTAAGCAGCTGTAATCGCACCTCTATGCCTTTAATTCGGAAGTCTCAAATCCTAAACATCGCATCTCCATATGACAAAAACTTATAGCAGTTACCCTGTTTCCGGAAAGAATAAAACGCAAAGGGCATGGTTCGTCGCCTCACTTGGCCTTTTGACGCTTTCTCGTCACACAATGCGTTTGTCATTGATTTTGTAATTCAATCAAAACTGAAACTGTTGCTAAACAGTAGTAATCAATGTGTGCCTTAACTTGTTATCAAAACAATGTTTGCTGTGTATTGCTATATCTAGGTAACTCGCATTATCGCATCGAATAATATCGTTAATTATTTTTCCCGAAATAGATCTGTGTAATTAGACCTAACAACATTTTGTTGCCAACGCGATTTCATAGCTCCTAACTTTTTGACCAAATACATACAATTATTCTAAAAATTGAAAGAAAATCAAAGTTATCCGGAAAATTGTAAGAAAGGGATAAAAAAAATAGACTATAGCCCTAGGAAGAGTAGAAGAATTAAAATATCATGAATGGAAGTAAGAAAGGCCTACTAAAAAAAAAAAAAAAAAAACAAATTCAAGTTTTAACAAATATCTTCCTTGGGTAAAACAATTTCCTTTTTAAGTTATTATTGCATTTCTGTCAAAAACACAAAGGCATGACACGGCAAAACCACCAAGTTGTAGGAAAATTGTGTTATTGTTAAAAACGTATTACACCTTTCGCCAGCTTTAAAATGAGGAGTCAATTATCAAAATCGGGCATGTATAACTGAAGTTATTGGACAAAATATACACAAATTTCCTTTGTATTTGTTTATATTTCCTGTTGTTTATTGGCTTATTTCTTAATAACTTCCTGTGCAAAAATCCCGAAAATTTTGAGACATGCATGTATTTATTCCAAATATAGAAGAGGAAATTTTAAAAATGTTATTAAAAACAAGTACTCGTATCTCGATTAGCTCCGGATCTGTCCTTCTAAATTAAATTTGCTTTAATTCATTATTTTCTTAAACTTGGAATGTTGTCAACCGATCATCAGCCGGGCGCGGTAAAACATTTGACTTCTTAGCTGCAATTACTTTCATACGCCAGTCAAAGTCTCTTTACAGACTACCAATATATGTTTTTTCAGCTTCCGACTGTTCGTTGGCCGGGCGAGTAAAACGCTTGACTTGTAAGGTAACAGGTGCGGATCCAGGATCGGCTAAAAGAGGGGGCGCAAAATTCCTGGCCGGGTGGGCGTGTTAGGGTTTCAAATTTAACAAGCAATAAAACTGTTATTTGGGTGTATTTTGGGGAAAATTTTAGAGTCGGCGCACGTAATATAAGATGAACGCACATGTACTTTCGACGATGAGTGGGCGTGCGCCAGATGCGCCCCGTCTAAACCGCCCCTGAGGTAAAATGAAAATTCACTGGTTGAATTCCCCATCACGGTAGTTTTTTTGTTAAAACAAATAAAGTGCTTTCGTTATTTTTTTTCTAAAAATCAGTTTTATTGTCAAGGATAGCTTGCCGGGCGGGAAAAACGCTTGACTTGTAACGTGAAGTGAAATTTGTGGGTTCAAATGCCAATCATGGCGGTAGTTTTTTTTTTATAAAAAAAATCGCTTTCTTTATTTCTACGTAAAGACAGGTCTGTTGTCAATGATAATTGGCCGAGTGGGTAATACTTAACTAGTAATGTCAAATTCATGGGTTCAATTCCCCATCATGGCAGGATTTTTGCAAAGAAATAGGCCTAATAATTAAAGCGCCTTCTGACTTTTCCGACTGTCACAAAAAAGATCAGGCTTAAGCCTGCTTACTTAATAAATTAACCAGATGGTTGTTTTTTGAGAGCTTCGTCTAGTCGGAGCTAAAAATAGACCGGACCCATTTAGTTTTTGGTAGTTTTTAGTCCTTACCAACATTTACAGATATAGATTTATCGTGTGGGATACTCATTTATTCGAAATGCATTATTAGCGATTGATTTTGAAGAAATTAATTGTAATTACCTTCTGTGGTTTAGCCTTATTCAACAGTAATTAATCGATAAAACTATTTATAGGTACGTTGTATGGTGGGTGAGGTGGGTAGACAAAGACAGATCTTATAATAGCAAATCTTGTGGCAAAATCGAGGACCTCGTACTCACATTGGACAAAAGGAACTGCATAATCTAGCACTACTGCATGTTGAAGAAAGAGCTGTACAAAAAATTAAACAGTTCATAAAATTATACATAATTCTGCCCGCCGTATCTGAATGTTAAATTTAGTAATCAAGTTTGTAGTCAACATAAGCATAATAAACGGCAAACTGAGGTAAATTTTATACTATACCACCAAAAGCTTCTAAAACCACTGGGAGCACATTCTAGCCACGTCTACCTAATTTATTAAAAAGATAAAAAAAATATATATGTGCATTTAGAAAATTATTGAAAACCATTTATCGAACCATAGAAAACTAGTAAAGTACCAGAACAGACAACGATCAATGAATAACACAAAGACTGTATCATACTCTAGTATTATTTTAGTTGTTTAAGGACCCCAACGGAAATAAACCTAGATACTTGGTTTTATTGGCCTATCCTGATAAAAAACAACATTTTTAATGCTTAATTTTATCACCTTTTAATTCATAAATATTTTATTGTTAATTTTATATAATTTTACCCTATTACATGTAATCAAACTTTTGTTGTAATTTTTATATTTTACTCCATTTTTATCATTTTAAAATTTTCTATCTTTATAGTGTTTTAAGTGATTGCATTATTAATATGTTTAGCGATTTTTATAATCTTCATTTTAAGTCTTACCGGTACCTTTCAATCTATGTTTTAAAGTTTTTTTCTTAAAACAATTTTACTAATTCGATTTTATAACCTCTTTTAATTGTTTTGTCTTGTATTGTCTTGTATTTTGTAATTACTGAGAAATATGTATTGACTTTGAAAAAATTGAATGAATGAAGAAATAAATGAATGGTACCGATCAACCAACCGACTGACAGACAGAGTTAATAGGGAGATTTATTCTCCGTAGAACGGAGTCTTCTTCTTGTAGAAAAGCCTTACAATTGTTACGCATGAGTGACCATATAGGCCTACAATACCACATGCTTTTATTTGCGTTTCGTTGCACGGAGTAAGCTTGATTTGAGTTTCTTTTTTCTATTTCGTGTCACATCCAATAGTGAGTTTTCTTGCCTCTTACAGGATTTTATCTACGTCTTGTTTTCTAAACCAAGTCTCATATGAGACTTTCATAGGGTGACACTGTTGGGTCATGGAAAAGAATCTGGGGATCAGCCAGGTTCGAAAACGGGGTAAAAAGACAATCATGTTAACAAAAATGTTAACCACCAAGCTACAGAGCCACTCCGATGCTTTGGCACATCTAAAAAATGCGTTAATTACTGATTGATGTACAATTAATTGGTTGCAATGACCTTGTGGCCAACACGAATAAATTAATTGATAGAACTATTTTTAGGGAAGTTTAAAGTTGGTGAGGTGGGCAGAACAAAATAGGGGCCTACCTAATTATTAAACTTAAAGATTTGTTTATAGCGAATCATCTGATTGAGATACCGTATTAAGTAACAAGTTATGATGAAATTGTAATAAAGTAATTGTAATAGCCGTTTTAACCTTGGTTAAAACAAACAACAAATTAAGTAATTGATAGAACTATTTTAGGTAAGTTTTAAGTTGCCGTTGTGGGTGAATAAAGCGCTCTAATTACACCTACATTTTTAAAGACTTGTTTTTATAATCTTGTCGAAGTTAGATAATGCGTAAAAATGCGTTATTAATAATTGTGAATCTAAAAATTAATTCTAATGACTTTTTTTTTTTCTTTTCCTAGCAAGTGCTCGAAGTGGGTGGACCAAAAAACCTAATTATTCGTTAAAATTTTGTTGATTAAAATTTTTAGCCAACGCTAATTAATGAATTGATAAAACTTTTTAGGTAAAATGAAGGTCTATTTAATAAATATAAGAAAAATCGTATGCCCTGGTTGGTCGAAATTTAAAAAAATACATTATTACTGATGTATTGGAGTAAATTAATTGTTAAAGGATATTTTTAGCCAATAAAAACATAATAATAACGGAATACATTAAACAATGAGTTACTGAGGATTCTGGAATAAATTAATTGTAATTGCTTTTTAGGGCTATGGTCATAGGAAACAAATATAATCAATAATTGATACATTATTTTGGGGTAAATTTTAGGGCGAGTTACGTGGGTTGGAAAAAGACTTGCCTTATGGTACGTTGCATTGAAGACATGTTTAAAAAATATTTCTTACAAAAAAGTACCGCAACCAAACTTGTTTCTATCTTAGTTGTTTAAATTTGATATACGAAGGATCCTCCGATTTTATTTCGTAAACCGCATTGCCATTAGTGAGGTTTCGCAAATTTACGAAATACTAATTCGAAAACGGATACGTCATACATTCTTGTAACATTTGAAAAGAACACCTTCAATATCTGTCACAGTTGGTCAGTATTTTACGACGATCATCAACAATTCATAGGTAGAAAATTTGATATATTTTTTAGCACATTTAGGGACTTTCCAAAATTGGAGTGTGACGTATCCGTTTTCGTATTTCGTAAGTTTGCGAATCCTCCCTATTGTTTATAACATACTCAACCACCCCATGTGTAATTTACAACTAAAAATATGAAGAAAAAAAATATGACAAGCTAAAGCTTAAATTGAACATCAGCCTGAAAAAGAATCGTCATTCATGGAATTTTGAAAAAAAAATAATATGAATTTGTCAGATCCAGCACTTGAACCGCAATCCCATGATGTGTACCTGCCTGAATGAGTCGGTTAGTATTTACCAACAGAATTAACCCCTCGGCCATCCATGGGTACTCTCTCAGTTAACCACAATCTAAACTGCTGAGAAGGTAATTCTCTAATTGAGCATGTTTATGGCTCCCAATACTCGGCTCGGTGCAATTAATTGACTGCACATGCACATTCGTTCAAATGTCCCTTATTATTTTTATGCGATTTAATCAGATGCTCCAGACGTTTCTTGATTTCTTTTTTTTTTAATTCTTTCCTTTTGCAGTATATGCTACCGCAACACTGCTGCTTTTTCAGCGCTGGTACCCCTTGTTTGTAACTGTCTAGAAGTGCGGCGCAAACAAATCTTCGGCTTGGTTAGACGTACAGAAAACACAAAAACAATGCGTTATTAACTTTAGTCTTGGAGTATACTAATAATAATGGTTTTTCTGAAGTGTAGTCTTATTTATTTAACGAACAATAATTGCTTAATACAACCAGGCCTGTAAATGTTAAGTAAGTTTAAGGGGTTGTTACGTACGAGGTGGGTGGATGAGGTGAATTAATGAACTACGGTATTATGCCTATATGCCCAATTATTGCATAAGCCTACTAACATCTTTATGAATAACCTTCATAATTATTATCTGATAGAACTTTTATAAAATAGTTTGGTAATTTTGAATATGCCCAGAAATTAATATTTTATTAACTCAAAAGAAAACCATTACAAAGTAAAATCTGTCTTAAAATAGATGGATTACTCTACACAAAAAAATAGATTAGGCTGAAGATATTATTAAATCACCTAAAATCTTATAAATATAAATTATGAAAAAAATATATATAGGCCTACTTTCCTACATCGAGGATATTTCATTGTTACCTTGAGTAAAGAAATCCGTTTACTTAAAAAGAATGCTTAGCCCGACGTCAAAAGGCAAGTAAAATAAAGACATTTTTTCTGGTAAAACGTCGATAATACAGAAAAATAATTTCTTTAAAATAGGATGGGATTTTTTTCTAAGCAGAGCGTAATGGCAGCCCAGACAAAAACGGGACAGAACAATACAATCGGACGAAATATCAGACTTATCAGACTTGGTAAATTATGTCCTTTTTTCTGCAAGGAAAACCGGACAACCAATTGACATTATCCGGTGCTAAATATAAAATCAATGTTTGCGTAATGCCTTAAACCATAGTTGATTTTTAAAGTAACTTTAATAATTTTTTTTTCTAATTTACCAAGTTAATTTAAAATGTAATCCTAATTTACTACCGTCCGGTAAACGAAGTTTTTTAAGGTATTAGTTTGAGCTGCGTCTGTTTTTTTTATTTTTCGTTTTTGTTTCTGCGAGCACGATAACTTTTCAAAAACACCAGATATTCTCACTAAATTTTCAAGAACGACTAAGGTAATTATCTCGGGCGAGTTCGAAAATGGCACCCCATATCACATGAATGGCCGCCCTGTTGGATTTTTCAAAAACACACCTTTATACCATAACTTGAAATGTCCTCAAATTTGGAATTCACTCTCCTTACCTTCTCGACTGACCAGTTCGAAAATGGGCACCCCATGTCCCATGGCTTAGCCGTCATTTTGAATTTTTCAAAAACTAACTTCTTGCATACTACTCTCATAGCACAACTTGAAACATCTTAAATTTTGGAATTTACCCTCCTTATCTTATTATCCCAACCGACGAGTTCGAAAATGGGCACCCCATGTCACATGGTTTGACCGCCATATTGGGTTTTTCAAAAACAATTCGTCAAAAACAATACCTTTGGGGTAAGGTATTTGTCCAAAATACCTTACCCCAACCGGGCATCCATGCTGTTAAGCTCTACTCATTTTTGGAATAAGTGCACAGCATTCACATGTGCCATGTTGCAATGGCCAACATCTCATTCGAAAGATTAACCCTCCAACCAAAACATATGGGAGAGTGGCAATCTGGGGCATATCCAGTATTCGGGAAAGGGAATGCTCAAATCCATCCAATGGGGTTTTATCAAGCAAAACAAAACTTCCTTTCTCACATTTTAGGACTTTCTTGCAAAGGTAGGCCTGTGGAACCCACTAATGTAAAAATCGACGACAAATGTCATAATACCCACTAATGTCATAACACGTCGACGACAAA